>QQSS02196534.1:0-12561 GCA_003687565.2 Craspedacusta sowerbii
GGAGTTTCTTACGGGCAGCTCTACTGAGTACGTAGATTCACGAATTTATTGAACCTTGTCACGGGGTTTGGTGACACTTTAAGAATAAATATAAGAGTTTTTAAATTCCTATCAGATATAAGCGAATCTCATGATAAGCATAGTCTTTCATATTATTCAACAATAAATGCGGTAATTGTAATGTCTTGTGAGGATAAATAAGAATTAACTCTGTGGTTCCCTTGTGGATGAAGCAAAGCAACTCGTTCGATTATAATAAAAGAAGAAGTTTAAGGTAGCATGGCTTTTCGCAATCTTGGATGTGACCCTGCAAGAATGAATCCGCATTTTCATTAGCTATTACATACAGGTATGCCTACATAAATACATTACTAAATAACTATACAAAAGCCTTTTGATAAACAGCTGCTGGGCTGTTGCTGGCAAAATCTCGTCTTATTCGCTTGTTCAATTTTGCTCGACCACAAATCTAAATGATTAGACTGTAATTAAAGGCATGAAAATAGGTCGCGCTTGAATTAAATAAGCACATGCTTGCGTATTTGACGAAGATTGAATAAGCGGCAAACTTTATGAAAATGGAGTCTAGAATAAGAAGCCAAACGAGCTTCATAATAAATGCCAACAATTGCCAGGTGCTTTCGTGAAAGGCTAAAGGTTTTCGTAACACCCCATTATTAAAACGCCGAAATCTCTGAACTTCCTCTGAGGAATCTTCTCAGAGACCGATTGCATTTAGTGGAAAGAAAGGAATTCGAAATTGCAAATCGACATTCAATCGAAACGAATTTTCGTAAGGCGCTTCAGCGCGAACTAGAGCTTCACAAAACTTCACCAAATAAACATTACAAATCTTTTAAATGGGCGACTGCATCAGCTGGAAACAAAAGGAATAGTGCGTCTCACATATATCGAAATAGTGTTACTTAAAATTTTGTATATTTATGAGTTCCATGGTCTAGCAGAGTGGCAGACATTGCAGAGGATGATAGGGGGAAGTCTGAGCGAGGCGACGCCAAATTGTAGCTCGTGTTATTTCCGCGACGCTGAAAGGAGAGCTATGAAAAAAACCGAGGGGTTTGTCCTAGTCTTGCCTATAGAGTAGAGAGTAAAATAATTTCCTTTTCAGCCACGGACCGGCTTTGACTGACCAAGAATCCGTCAAATGTGCAATTACGTAGATTGATGTCAAGTTTTGGTCAGAAGGATACGGTAAAGCGCTCCGTAGCTGGAAGAAAAAGTTTCTTTTACGCAACGTTTAGTCGTGTGGAATGCGTTAGCTCCGGATTAACAATAAAATTCTCTCGTATAAAGATGCGAGCTTTATTTCGAGGCATTTTGCTTTCATTTTCATTATTGCGTTTCGTTATTAAATCTTTATTATTATTGCTATTATTGCTAATTCATGATTTGTGAAGAATTTAGAGTCCGAAGAAATTTGACTTTGAAATGCATAAGCTGTTAGCATTTTGTGCCTTCGCCTTGGTAACATCAAGTCTACAGCTGCCGTCAAATCTCTTAGTGGAAGATGACTTTGATAACGGTAAGTCCTTGTGTTGTTTAAGGAGTCTAGCATTCGTCTAGACTAGGGATCTCCAAACGATTTTTGAGGGCCGCATTAACGGACAAACAGCAAGTTGGGAGCCTGGCATAGACTCAAGAACAACTAAAGTAGAATCAGAACAGAGTTTGTCTTTAACTGTGTACTCAAACCACAAGCACTCTTTGTGGGCTTTTGGAAAAATAAAAGACTTATTCGGACTATTGGTTCGCTCCTCAGAAACCGGACATTGAAAGGCCCATAAAGATTCAGTACTTTCTGGTACGTTGGTTACGGTACAAGCGGGCCGGAATGAAAGGTAGTAGTTTTGAGACCATTTGGCCTAGACGAAGACTTCTTGTCGTAACGATGTATTACAGTTGATACGCAGACAAGTCTGCTGACTGACTTGACTACTTACCCACGTTTACATCAGAGAAAACCATGCTAGCCATGCTTCGGATGTCTTCGGGCTCCGCAAGTTCACTTTTTAACTCGCAAAACGCAGCTTTCTATAAACACTTCGGATGATTAGAAGTCGGACCAAAGTAAACATTTCTAGAATCGGCATGACTGCTGGTGCAAAACCTTAAACTTGCTTTTTTTCCATTCAGCAACTTTCATGCTTGAAGTCGTTTGGGAGAGATGAGCTAAGTGAATACTTGTAGAAAGTCGCTTGATAGACAGCTATAACTAGAGAAGCTAATTAACTGTACAACTTTAGTTAAAATTGCAGATGTAAAAGCGCTTAAACGCGATAAAGGAAGGTATTCAAGCTTTGAAAAATCTTTTATTTGTTATTTTAGCCTTGGACGACGCCAGTGGAACAACACCAAAGAAAGGTGCGTGTTTTAATTAATTTTTTTTTAATTTTCAATTTTTTTTATTTTTCTATGACCTACACAAAAGTGGTTGGTGTCTTATATTGCGTCTTATATTGCGTTACGCCCTGCCATGGTCTTGGGTTTTCGCAACCGGTGTAAATAGTTGGTTTACGTGATTTATTAAGCATAGACTGCTTTAATATTTCTGGCCCTTTTCATATACGAGCACCTAAATACACATGCATACTCCCTCGCACACATTTATGCGCGCACATGCTACGAAATGGAGAGACGCATCTGTTATGCTGGTTCAATATGACAGAAAAACTCCGATTTAAAGTCTATTACTAAATGTAGTTTTAAAACCAGGACCAAAATATGAAGATGAGTGTGGTAATGCTTAGCAATAGCCAAGCAGGATAGCACAGCTTATTTATGAAGGTTGTAAGTGTGAACACGCAGCTAGAAGGCAGCAAGAATCGTATAGCGAACTGCTGTCCTTAACATCAAACCTCCAATGTTTCTTACGCGTTTTTACCCTAGGCCGTAGCTTTGGAGGGATTAGAAACTGATGGAGCCGCATGGTGGCCCACGTAGCAAAATAATTAGAAAGTTGAAGTTGCTTGAGGTCTTCCTAACAAGACAGCCCTAGAAAGGACTGTACAGAATACAAAATCGAGAGCGATAAGGGCTTTTACATCATCCGGTTTCTATGTCCCAACTTCAAAGCCATTCACAAAGACACATACCTTCCGATTCTGAAACGAGGCGATTTCATGGAGTAGACAGACGCATGCCTTGCATGAATGGAAGAGCGGCAACCTCTTGCTATCTCAAAATCCTCCTTTTTTATTTTCTTGTATCTCCGAAGCCTTAAGCTGGTAAACTATTTAAATATGACAATACTTGATAAACCCAAGGGGCTTGACCTTCTTGCGTGTACGACGCAGAGTACCTTCTTCACTACATTGTTTGTATGTCTGGTGAAAATGTGCGCTTGTGGGCTACTTGTAAGCGTGCCGCTTTTAGTTTAGCACACTTGTTGTTACACTCTTGCCACACGCTTGCGTGTGCAACTGTGGCACAGAGAAGACTTAGATACAGGCGAACATCAAAGGTCTGCCTCTCGAAACTGTTTGAGTTTCGAGAAGTTTCCAGACGAAACAGAGGTCCTCAAAACAATTTTCGACACAAGAATGGTGCCCGTCTAGAAACAACGAGAAATTTCGACAAATAACGAGACGTTTCGATTAGCGAGACTTTTCTCAAAAATGCGGTAATTTTTACGATTTTTGCAACTATTTCGATAATTACAACAGATCGGCAAAATTTCGAGACATTTCGAGAAAATCAGGAAATCCTTATAACGATTTGACACGGATTACATTGTTGTGTGTCAAATTTGTCTGGTTGGTCATGTTTTAGGTGAATTGCCATGCGTTAAAGAGTTATGTTGTAAACTTTTGTGTACCATATTTAGCAGCATGATTCGTGTTATTTCCGAGTCATTCCAGCGTTAGACGTCAGCAAGTTTAGACTTAAGATTCTGACTTTTATTAAACATGGCGAAATGCCAAATGACGAAGAAGTAAAGAACGACAAACTAACCGGGGTTTGCGGATTTTCTGTCGAAGTTTGCCGAAGAGGAAAAAGAATGACGGGAGAATCGTCGCCAATGCCTCTTCGGCTTAGATGCATTGGCGATTTCAAAAGTTTGCCTTAAGAGTTAATTAAAGTTTCTAACCGTTTTATTTTTTATTTGGTTAGTTAAAAGGTTGCTTGATTGATTCGAGAAGTTTCGAGACAAGAAAAACATCCGTCTCGTTTAAGATGAGACGAGAAATTTCTCGAAATTTCTTCTAATTTCTCGTTTCAAACGAAAATGAGCAAGAGGTCTGTTTCGAAACAAACGAGAGGTTTCGAGACGAGAGGGACATCAGTCTCGTTTAAAACGAGCCACAAATTTTCTCGAACTTTCTTGTTTCCAACGAGAATGAGTAGTAACAAATGAAGCAGTACAACACAGACAGCAACGGTGCAGTCTTCGAGGTGATGCAATCAGGGCAGATCACCAATTCATAAAGATAAAATCAAAATCAGATCTACAAGCAGAGGAATGCATTTTAGCACGTTCTAGTTCTGCTAACTGCGAACTTTCCTGTCAAAACCTTATCGTTAACCCTACGAACGTCATCTACTTTTTATCTTCATATATTTGCACTACAATGAGGTAAATTGGATTCCTTTATTTTTTCTTGTTCTTCATCTCAAGGTATGTGACTGGAACTTAGTGCTAAATATGAAGGAACTTTCCTTCGCACAAGTGTGGTTTCGCCATGAAAACTCTGTAAATTAAGCGTGGTTATTTGAACCAACACCGTTCTTATCTTTGAGCACGCGCATAATTACACACACAAACACAAACACACAAACACACAAACACACACACACACAAAACACACACACACACACACACACAAACACAATTACACGCTCACACAAATAGACAAACAAACGCACAAACAGTCATAAACAGATGCACGGATGCACGAACGTACACACAAACATATATATATATATATATATATATATATATATATATATATATATAAATATATATATGCACATATACATATGCATGCTTTGCAAGTAATGTAAAATGTTATGACGACAATATATTTTTTAATTTATCAAGTTTTTTCACTTCTTTGACCTTGCTAGTAACTTACGTATCGCAAGGATGCTTCAAAGACAACCAGGGAAGGAACAAAGCCTTTCCTATCATGATCAAGAACTTGCGTTCGTCGATTGACTGGAAGAACATATCGAAGACCATCGAGGAATGCAGCAAGCTGGCTTACGAAGCAGGTAATAAATACATAAATAAACAAATAAATAAATAAATAAATAAATAAATAAATAATAAACAAATAAATACATATCATAAATATATGCATTAACTATTAGCTCAGAGTACAGGGAATTCATCAAAATAGGGGTTTTAGGAATGTTTCATGTACGAAATCATGGTGAGGTTCGGGGAAAGACCTTTGAATGAGGATTGAGTTTACTTAGTATGTCGTGAGACTGCTGTAAAGATAGATTAAGAAAGTGCTGCAGGGTGAGAGTAGCTCTGGAACGTATAAAAACTCCATCAAGCAGTCTCATCAAAATTCTGGAGCCGGAGCAGCCATTACAAGGATTTACCTGTAGCTTCGACGTCAACCTAAAATCGTCACCTTCAACCATCATGTTCTGGGCTAAGAAAAAAATTCTGTGTGTGTGTGTGTGTGTGTTTGTTTGATTGGTTGTGTGCGCTTGCGGTTGTGGTTTTGTGTAGATGGGTGTATTGAGTCAACGGGGTTATGCGAGTGAGAGTGGGCGTGGATCGCTCTCTGTGAATGCGTGTGCATGTAAATGTATGTGAGTGTGTGTGTGTGTGTGCGTGTGTGATGCACGCTGTTATTTATTAATAATAATTTCATTTGTTGCTTCTTTTCTGGTTACCATAGGTTACAAGTGCTTTGGCATCGAATTCTTCGGGGAATGCCGAGGTTCACTGACCTGTTCTAATGCAGGACGGACTAACGACCCATCCATGTGCTGGAACGGTGTAGGAAAAGCCAACGCCAATCATGTTTATGCATTTGAGTGATTTGAATTTACGTATGGGGCCTCCCTAGAGGTCCACTTAAATTGAGCTTCTGTTGGAAGCCTTTGTAGACGCGTTATACTGTACGCAAATGTTTTGCTCCGGTCACCTGAGCAAAGCCAAGCCACGTCATTTCTTGTGCTTTCTGTCTGCATTCATCACACGTGCCGGTTTTTGCTTACTTGTCATCCTACCTCTGTCAAATCATTTTAATAGAAACTGGTTTTTCTCTGCATTTGATAAACCGCGAAAGCAAAGAGTTTGAATTAGCTGGTTGATGGAGGCGCTGTAAAGCGCAATTATTGCACTTTAAGGGCAATTATGGGATATTAACGCAACACTCCATTTTAAGAGCCCGCAGGCTCACTTGCAATTGTCAACGACGTTTAGATCGACAATAACAAGTATCTGTAAATTGCATAGAGAGTGACATTAGTGTACACTTTGAATATTGCATTATACCAAGTATAAATGATAAATAAATGTTTCATTTGGAATAACAGAACTCATTCTACCGTGGGCATATTGCAATCCTTGTACTGTTTATGATAAAGCTTAAGATTTTTCAGCACATTGATGGTGAACGATGCAGATCTGTACTTATGAGAATCTGGAACGTAAAAAGCTAAAATCCATGGTAACATTTTACATCTTCTGGATCTACATATCCCCATGCACATGTGTCCTTTCCGAAAAAAGCTTTGAGCGAAAGCACGGTCAGAAAGGGTCGTAGAAACAACTTCCCACGACGTGTGGACGCGTCACTACCGATTGCCTATACTTGCTTCGCATCTCACCATTTACGCAAATAGTGTCCAAGTTTCATGTAAAAAGAAATGTTTGAATTTGCGATATTTTCGATTCTTTGATTTATGATTCTGATTCTTTAAACAACAAGCAAAGGCAGCTTCAGAAATGAAACAATAATAAATAAAGAATTAATCAAGTCGTTCACATGCTGTCGTTCCAATGGAGAACATGAGTGTCGATCAACACCTCGCCGAAATTTTGGTTGGCTGGGAATTGTTTTGCTGCAATTAGATTTGGAAAAGTTGAACGCTCTTAGTCGCCTGCTGTCGTTAGTTCTTTTAAAGTATTGTATGACTAAGAGGGCATCTTTCTAAAGAATCTATCTAGACACAGTTCTACCGCAAGTTTGTTACACTTTGAAATACAGAAATGAAAGTATGAATACATTTAATGGTTATTATAAAACATAGAACTTACGGGTCAGCCTTCGACAACAATAACAACAACCATAACAACAAAAATTATTATTTCTCTCATGAAACGTACAGTACAGGACAAACCTCCAGGGTTCCAAAGGTCTAAATATAATAATGAAGCTAGTGTCCTTGCGTGTCAAAATGAAAAACTTAATTTCCAAACTTAACGTTTCTTGGAGAAGGGGGGGGGGGGCATCCTGCATAGACGTAGCTAGTCGGATCGAGGATTTCACCTTGGTATGAGCGCCAACGTTTCAGTAAAAATTGTACTATTGATATAAGTACTTAAATACCAAAAGAAAGGGAATGCAAAAAAAAAAAAAACCCAGTGCCAAGTGCATTATGTCAAACGCTAGCGTCTTTCGTGAAAAACGAACGTCTTTTGGTCAAGAATATCGGAACTCTAGCATAATGCGAGCTCGCTCCCTGTAGTAAGCAGCTTTATAAAATACAAACACATCGGCAAATTGCGTGCAAGTCAAAAATACTCCTACCCAGCTGCAAGCACGATCTTAACGCTTTGAAGCAATAAGAATCTGGACAAAACTTCAAGTTTTCACCTTATTGTCTATATCATCCAGTTCTGCTTTACGATTGGGATAAGTTACTAATCGCAGGAGAGTTTAACTAAATGAATCGTTCAAAACATGTTTGAGTGGCGATTGATCATGTGTGCATTCGAGTGGGCATAAATAACAGATATATTTGTTCGTATACAGTACAGGACAGCTACACAGTATTCGAGGAATAACTTACATCCTAAGTTTCAGAGCCCGAACGAACTTAACGTGATTGAAGGGAACTTTCCGCCTCACGGCTCAATAACATCGGAAGCGGCTCACTTCTCCTGTTGAACCTTAATACGTCCGCCTATTGCCTTGTCGGCTGGGGAAAACATCAGCCCACGCATATTTATACAACTTAAGACATACCTCCTCAGAAACTGTCGGAAACACATCAGCGATTTGAACTCGTAAGGAACGATTCTAATAGCGGAAAACTAGATAAATTGATCAAGATGATATAACCTTGCAGCCAAACTTACTGAACTGTATATTTGTTAACCACTTCGTGGTGTATTGATTTTGTCTTCTATTTTTAGGGTTTATTCAAGATTCAGACGATTACTGTTCAAAATTCTTTGCGTTGGTCGATGCTGCTGTCAGCTTTTACTGGGAACGGTTCACTGTTCTTCCTTTTTCTGTGTAGACAAAATAGAAGTTTTGACATAGAAATTTTAGCTTCACTTGTTATTTTCGCTTGTTATTTTTTCTTACTTGTATCTTAAGCATTGGGCAAAAGATGGCATTATAATCATTCCGTAGCGGATATACATTGCCTCCTTTAACTTCCTCTGGGAATCAGTCGATACTTGATTTAAAATGGAAAAACACGGTTCTTACAATCGCTTCGAGGCTTTGTTCTTGCCTAATTGCTTGCAGACCCGTACACGTCACGGATCGAAGATTATAGAAATAGAAAACTCCGTAGATCTTGTAAGATGAAGGCTGGCAGTTTCAGTGAGCAAGGCGTGATTCGTCCTGCTAAATCTTGTCATCATGAACTGATATATGCGATACATGATACGTAATGATGCATGATATAAAATATTTGTAATGATATACATGTAATGATATACATGATATATATTATATGTATGATATAGGATATAATATGGTATATATATAATATGATAAAATATGTTTATACATGATATATGTGAGACATGTTGATAAATCCTAAACCACAGAGTTGATGGGGCCGTCCATAGGATGTGTCGAACCCATCTAGAATGCAAGCAAATAAGGCTTTTCTCAGCGTTCTTCTATAAGCGCAAGTTGACGTCGCTTATATACACTCACATAGTCTAAAAAATACGACACGAGTAGCCCTTACATTATACACACTAAACTAATAATTTCCGAGACACAGATAGAACTTCATCAGAGATTACGATGGAAACGACAGCTCATATCGAGATAGAAACTCGCCATATCCAAAGAGAATGATCACGCAAAGCTCACGAATAGAAGCCATTACACAAGTAGGCACAGGAACTCATCGCACATGGTACGCAAATAGAAATAGTAATGCCCCGTCGGATGTAATCTTACCGACATTGATTAAGTACAATTAAAAATATTGATGAAGCAAGATATATCTGTACAGGGAAAAACCAAGCCGGTGTTAGACAATAGTATGTAATCCAAGAATATTTGTAATGCATATTTTATATCTAGATTATACAATATTTAGTATAGTAGCATTTAATGTATTGTAAATCATTCAGTATTAAAGGATATGTAATAGTATTTAGTATGATGTAAATTAGTAGTATTTACGTGCATTTACATAAACTTTTATAATTTCCTGTTCATAGGTAAACTTACATAAAAAAAGTTAAACTAAATTTAGTTATGTGTACGCAAAAAAATTGAGGCCAAAGGAGTGCAAGGGCAACAGTGGTCCTACGCTCCCTAATTTAAAAAACTCCAGCATCGCACAGGAGTGAATTATTAAAGCAATAGTTTCTGGAATTCCAGTGAAGAATTTTACACCGATCGAAGATTAGTTCTGGAGTATAATTTTAAAAAAAATTGCTCATCAAATATATTTCATGGCACAAAAAGAGCATGTTGGTTAACTTAGCTATCGCGCTCAAGATGAACAACATATTTATATGCAGATGACCATTCATGCCCAAATTGCATATTCCGTTCGGCGTGAACGTCAGCTAACGAGACCCCCGGCTGGTTATGCGTATTTGTTAATTAAGATGCATGATTAGAACAAGGTATCATCGCAAAGGCTCTCTCTTATGCAACGTCTTGTCAGAAGTAATTTCCATATAAGTAAATTCGTAGAAAATTTGTTCTTCTACGGTTTAATATCGAACACTTTCTTTCAAATCGGGAAAATTCGGTATTTTTCGGTACAGGTATCAATCCTAGCCGCAGGAGGCTTAGAAAATTAATATTAACTCCAGTATCGTCTATGTTTTTTGTCACACAATATCCGAATTAGAAACTTCTCGCCAACAAATGTTTTACCACCCCATCCCCTATACAAATTGCAGTTTAAAGCATCGACGTTGATGCAGCGGCTCGCAGTTGGAATCATTAATCCAACGGAAGAAAGTTGAGAGCAATGACCGGAATGTTGCCGGAGATGAGTGTCAAAGTCGCCATTAACCCGTTTCCATGGAGATACGACGACCGACCAAGGCGCAGGGTTTGTTTAATTGGCCACTATAATGGGCCGCTTTGAATTAAGAGAGAAGCCCGCTTCCGTTTAAGTTATGTCAGCTAATTATCGTTGATTGCCACTTTCGCCTGCGTCGGCTGGATAATTATAAGTTGAATGGCGTTTGGCGATGACAACCCACAGACGTCGACAATCACAACTGCATCTGCTTACGTAAACGTTGCTTAGTCAAAAGCGATCGTCAAGCTTGTCCCAGGTTGGATTTTCAGAATCGCGCGCTCTACGGAGACACGAACCACGAAGGGAACTAGATTAAGAGTGGCTAATGGTTGAGTCGAGTTTTTTAACGAGAACTCTAGCTTAAATTAATTTAAAAAAGGTTTTTGATTGTGAACTGCTGAGATAGTGCTTTGCAGCTGCAAGTCGAGGACATTGAAGTGCCCGACCTTCGACTATAATTTTGTTGGATTCAGATTCTACAATGCGGTGGTGGATTTTGTTGCCATGCGCTCTGATGTTTGACTCCTTGTCACTAGGTAAGCTGTTGTTTTTTCCATAAGTTGCAGCTCGTAATCGCTTCTTGTCCATTCAGGTTTCAGGCGATTGATAGTTAGCTAAAAATTTTTCTAGGGTCATAGCGACATGCATGTTTCTCAGCCACTTTCAAAGACAGGCTCAAGGATTTCCAGTTTGTGATTTAGTAAATTTTTTCTTTCTCAGAGCGATTTGCAAATGCGCTGGGAACTATAATGTTTAGAAACAGGTCTCTGTTTACTCGTGGAAAACTTATGTCCGTAGCGTTCCCTATTTTAACCTTTTTTTTTGTTGTTGTTGTTGATTTTGCCCCCTGCTTATATTAACTCTGTCTTGTATTGTGAAAGGAAACTTTTTGTAGTTAGGTAGGCTCCAACATCTATCGAGAGGAGAGGAAATTATGCAAGCCAAATCGGCCATGATGCGGGCTGTGGGTCCGTAGGTTTGTTTCATAACATAACCGCTAGGGGAGGGAGTCGTAATATTAGGGTAGGGCGTGCTTCGCCCGGTTGGTTTTGATGAGCCAGTACTCCCGGTTGGGCAGTCCATCGATCGACATCAAATGAAGCCAATCGTCGGTCGTTGAGTGTGCCTTTCGAGGAGCTAAAGAACTCTAGGATTGCCTACTAAGGGAGGCTCGGACGACTGGTCGATGGTCAGTGTTCCATCAATCGTGACACTGTCATCGCGCTGTCTCCTGTCACCAGGACACACTCCTCGTGAATGCCTTCCCAGCAGACGACCATGTCCTACGAATCCGGTCTTCTTAGGAGATTCGCCCTACATGGCAGCCACAAAAATTTGTCACCCCATGCTTGCCACCGACCGCCGCCATATAGGCTCGCCTAGTTGGTCGGCTGCTTTAATGCGAGCGCATGTAGTCTCGCTTAAATCTTCTTATCGGCATATCAGCCATCCAGACGTAGTGTCGAGTAAGTAAATAAAGAACTTTCAGAACTCACCGTTTCAGCGGAGCTAAAGGAGCTGTGTTTTATTTACGTTCTGGTAGATCTTGGAAGATCAGAAGTCCCTGCGTGTAGTGTTTTGTAGACAATTGGTAAGAATATCACACGGTTTCCGGATTTTTTTTGTTTGGGCACACGGCCAGGCTTGTCGGCTAGACATGCCTATGTGTGGAGTAAATGTTATCGTACTAGGCGCACCTTGTAGACTGCACTCTTCTCCTATGCGTTGACACAAAGTTGGCGGACAAAAAACTTTCGTTTTTTCTCTCAGGGCTGACGGCGAACAAACACTCCATAGTGGCGTACTGGGGCCAAGGAAGCGGTCAAGAAGCGGATTTGAAATACTACTGTCAAAATTTTGATTATGACGTAATCGCCGTGGCGTTTGTTACGGACTTCTTTGCGGGAAGAGGTACGGGTCTACTACGGGAGCTAGTTGTTTTTTATTCATGCTTGTGAATGCAAGTGTGTGTAAGCAGGTAGATTGGCAGGTAAGGATAGTAGTTAAGTAGGTTTTAGTCGGTTATTTGGTTTTGGTTTTGGTAGGTAGGTAGGTAGGTAGGTAGGTAGGTAGGTAGGTAGGTAGGTAGGTAGGTAGGTAGGTAGGTAGGTAGGT
>QQSS02196545.1:0-12559 GCA_003687565.2 Craspedacusta sowerbii
ATGTCAAAATATTCACGATATGCCTTCTGCACAAACACAGTAATCTGCTGTCTTTGTTTATGCAAAGTATAGCGTCCGCAGACGTAAAAAACTGTATTTGGTGAATCAACGCAGCTTCTTCTGGCGTTACCGCTTACCGATGCAGCTATGTTTAATAGAATGTCGCTGGACTGAAGAATCGAATTTTCTTGAGATCAGTAGAAAACGCTGTCGGAGCAATTGAACACATGTAAGATGGTGCCAGATGTGCGCACAAAGGTTATCGTGCTTCGCTTAAATTCGCGAATCTCAGAAAAACCCAACGTGATAGAGAAAAACGGATATCATTTTTGAAATCAGGATATGAAGATCTTTTAGGAAGTGACGTCTTGCAATTCATGCGGCATGACGATCTGTCTACCTTTCAAAAGTACGTTGTCTGCAATAGTACGTTGCCTGTGGAAGAACATCAAAAATCATGCATACTAGTGTAATGCGCGAATGAACCACAATATAGAAGTCCAGAAAATTGAGCTATGCATTGCGATGTGGACGTCCAATTTTGTTCTTAACCTCTTTCCCCTTGTCATCACCGTAGCATTTTAATACAAGGCTGCTGCTATGCTGGCTCAGCTGATATTAATCAGCAAAAGTTATGAAATGAACTTGCCTTCGCTGTGTCCTGTAATTTACATGTAAGCAATTCGAGAGAAGCGCTATAATATTTTCCTGCGCAAGTTACGCTTCTAATCTCCATATTGTCGCTAAAAATATCTCCCCTGATATTCCTTAGCAATGCCTTCATGCATAGGTATTTCAAGGATTTATATAGGCTTTTGCAACATCTCACAAGCGAAAGTAAGCCTGCTATCATCTTTGCATTATGAGTAATTCTATCGTTTGGTATCTATAAAGCCATGACGCAGATAAAGTTCGTGCAGAATTACTCTGGCATGATGCTGTTCAGACTAACAGCATCTAAAATATTTCTGAAAGCAGTATATGCCTGCACTAAAATCCATGACAATTGCGTTTCTATGCATTAAGTCTAGAATATTCCGCAACTGGTATGTCAGCAACGAATTTATGTAGTCATGTGGTACCTCATGTGTTGTTGCAGTTCATTATGTTGCTGTGCTGAACTACTCCATATTTTCCTACTTTGTGATGACTGTGCTTCATTCAAATGAAGCACTTAATAGCATGTGAATATTCCCATTGCTTCCACAAGCAACATGCGTTTTCTTTGCTGTCACTGAGCTTTAGAGTCATAAACAAATTTTGCTTTAGTTGCGAGTTCCACTGCGTTTGCGGTGTTGGCACCCTTTTTCTTTTGCCTCTGCCAACGTTCCCAGTCAGTCCTACTCCGCAGTCTAAAACTTCAAGTCTACGATATTTTTCCTGTTCATCTTCCCCTTCATGGAAGGAACAACATGCTCCTATAGGTCCATCACCACCATAACTTACTCTGCAACCAGGAACGGAGTACTTGTAGGGCATTTTGGACAATCAAGAAGTTTATAGAAGTTTTGGGGCAAGCTAGAGCTAATTGCGCGACGCGCTCAAGCAAAATGATTCTCATCTTTCTTGTGATGACGTCAAAAGCTCGGCAGTCTGATCTTGTTATCTAGGCAGTCCTTGGTTTAGCCTAATGGTGTCAGAATCCGCCATTTTGTAAGAAGACAATGCCATATGTAGATCACAAATTCAACGGAGAAGCAACGATTGCCTTCTTAAAGATTTTCTCTGTCTACCTTTGCCAAGGAGATATTTCTAGGTCCGGTTATTCCTTATCTGGTGTTATCTCAACTGTAAACGCCTGTCCACATTCGCCATTTTGCGCTTCGAAGTACAACAGGAAATTTCTTCGGGTAGAAAGACAAAACGTACTTTGTCTTGTACTTTACGCTGTCTTTTCTAACTATTCCAGGCCGCTCATTGGGAGACCATGTTACATTGCACTACGCATAAAATAGTGACGAATATGCCGCCCTAACTCTGCATGGAATAACAAGCACAAGCCAGCTAGGTCACCAAGACTTAAGCGGCTACTTATGTGGTACTCTGCGAATATCAAGGCAGTCACTAGGTTGCGTTCCTGCGTTGATAGTGGCTTCTGAAACGCTACCCAACTGTCTACAATTCGAAAGACACGCCTGAAAACTTTAGGGTTGGTTCATAGTCTCGTCATTCCAATGACGGAGGAATTACGATCGAAAAATGCGAGAGACCGATCACCCATTCCATTCATATCTCGCAGTTAAGGTAACTGCTCATTGGGTTGTTGTGAGACCGGACAAGGTGTGCTTGTTTTCGTTCTACGCAATGCTATTAAATTTTGTCTAAATATAGCAAATTGGCCTACAAATGCTGTATCATTATGTTCAAACAGAATTTCTTTAGAATAATAGGTATAAGCTGCTATTCTACCCCCCCCCACCCCCAATTACGTGGGACGAAAATACGACCTTACAACCATTTTCTTACGATAAAGCTTATTATTGCCCTAGTCGCTTCCTGAGAAGAAACGACCAATTCTCACTTATAAGAAAACTTGATCACACGCACACAGAAGCGTCCAGTCCTCATAAGACCGTGCGATGCATGTACTCGACCAAGCATCAATGGACGATCCTATTTCATATCAAAGTCTTCGTCCGGCTATAATATGCACGCCTGTGTAAGTCAATATGTCGCTGACGCAAGGTTCGCACGCGAGGGAATTGTGCTGCTGAGCCATATCATGGATCTTCCTTTGAAACTGTCGCGAGGTTCCCAGTTTATGCGCTATTATTGAAAACGGTATGTAAATAGAACGACGTAGGCACAGCTGAATAAACTGCCATGACAGGCGGGTCATGAAAGAGACATGTTTTGAGCAAAAAACATGTTTACTATGCCAAAGTTGCCAAATCGCAGTAGTTCTACCTCGCAACGAACCGTGCTCGCACCATCTCGCCACAATTTTTTTGGTGTCGTGACCAGCGAAAGTTTATCGCCGTTCAACTAGATTCATTCCAAGAAGGCAAGCGCATATACAGGACAAAAGAAGATGTGGAATGCACTAGTAATCACGAAGGAAAATTCCAGCGTAATCGAAGACACGCAGGACCTCATCAGCAAACGTGAGCACAACCTCAAAGCCTCCGATGACCTCGAAGACAAAATTTTCCTGTTGCTGGACGACCATGAAGAAGAACTGGATGCTTTCTTGCAGAATCATTTTCTTTGGCACGAACGGTACGTGAAAGTATCCGTATAAACAATATTCAAAACGACTGTTCAAAAAACGTTTGATTTCGATATTATATTGCACTTCTTTTACACCAACAACTACGATACAGACAGACAATGCTGATGCTGGAAACGCCCATCTCACTACCCACAGCGCAACGACCACAATAACAGCCGCATGCTTTGAAGTCTCCGTTGAAGAAAGCACCAAAATCAAAGGAGATACGACAGACGGGATCTCAAAACTGCAGAATGTGGCGAAGGTATGCATCACTCTAAACTGACTGCTCGCAATTAGTCTTCAAACGGCGAATAACTTCAAAGGACAGCATTCCTACAGTGCGCACCACCATCCTGCAAACTGTTTCCCACTTCTTGTCAACTGGTTCTTGCATCTGCCTCTTCACAGCCACAGCGATTTTGCGCAGTCATGTGCGCAGCCGTAGCAACAGGAAGAACAAAGACGATAGGGCCGGATGCTATATTTGAAGTTGATCCATATTTGTATCTAGACTCTTTCCACACAGCACAGGTCAAGCAATCCACTCTAAGGCGTCGTGCAAACCAATCAACATCTTAAGCTGCCGAGGGCATCATCGACGACAAGCACTGAATGCGGGCAACTCTGCGTCGCTACTTCCACCAAGAACCCCAGGTTAAGATATTCGTGCATTGGCCTTTTTACGGACCATCCCGATAGTCGGGAGCGTCATGCAGGGAGGTCATGAAAGGGACATGTTTTCAACAACATGTTTAGTTTGTAACTCGTGTTTCTTATCAAGTTGTTTCGCATTAGTTATCGTTTTCGAGTGGCGTGTGCACCAGATAATCTTTATATATGTAGTGATCCTAGACTTACTTCAATTATAATCACATTTTTGTATAGAGTTGTTTGTTCCATTCTGCGTGGTGACCAGATGGTGAAGGGATCATCCGCGATGGAAAAGAACCGCGCTCGCACACATCGCCACATAACCACATTACGAGGTGCATTTGCGAAAGCCAAAAACTAAGCCCATATAAAAGCTTTAAGCGCCAACTGCTTTTGATCATTGGTCTACACGAGAAACTATAACTTCGGGCAATATTATGGAGATTCTACTTATATCTGCTGGCAACTTTTATTGCCCTTCCTACAATTCCATTGGCTACTTTTTAAATTTAAAGCATAGAAGCTTAAATTTAAACACAAGAAGCTGGGGGAATTGAGCACGCTGTCTACCTTAAAAACACGATGCAACGGTCGGGTTCAGAACTTCCATAGAATGGGAAACTAGCTATGAGAAGCATGCCGAGTTTGCGGAACCGCACAGAAAGCCAATATTATAGAACTCCAGCATAATGCTGCATAGTATTGCGCATGCGCATGGACACGAGAGAAGGCCCAAGTACAGCGTAATATCTTCAACTAAAGACAGGAAATCCTGCTCACATTTCCAACGCCTTAACGGACGCGATACAATGAGATAATAGCGACTGTCGATGCGGGCACATTATTTGGCACATACAACCGCCTATCTAGTAGCGCATGAAAGACTAATCAACCGCCACTTTCAGGCCCCGCAGTATATATCCTCCGCAACTGCTCATAACTATTTCAGGGTGAGTCCGATCGGGAAGAACCTGAATAGGCCTGAGCCAGGTTTCGCTCAACTCCATACCACATGCAACACCGGTCTCCTTTAAAGTAATAAAGCAGTCCATCAGGGGCTCCTTGTGCTCACAGTACACGGCAAAAGGACAGGCGACTCGCAGAAACGGAAGAGTATTCAGGACAACACTTTTAGGGTGGTATTTACTTGCAATAAGTAACGAATCAAAGCTACGCTCCCGAAAGTGATTGAATGCTCGTGTCGCTTCTGCCAAGCGCTGCCTCTGACTTAAAGACGTTGCGGTTTGCTGCAATGATTGCGAATTTCTTTCGCTGTCCCCTCCGGGCTTACCATCTGCCAGGAGAGACATTTTCTTAGAAAAACCTGCATTTTCGGCACTGTCTGAGTCGGGAATACCGTTGCCTAGTTTGCATGAGTCTTTCACTGACATTGCTTGAAAAGATAACTTTTGTAACACATCTTCATCTTTACAAGTTTCCAAAATGGATTTGAGCTCAACGAGATATTCGTAGGGAAAACTGGAAATGACAGAGTCAAAAGTCGAGGAAGCAATGTTGAACTGATGCAATATAAGCCGGACAGGGTTGCCCATGTATACTTGTGCCACGTGCCCCGAAGCATCCAAGCGCTCTAGGACAGCTCCAAGCAGGAGACCTTGACAGTTCTCAACCAACAACACACGAGATGAACTATGCACACCACTCCACGTCAAAAGTTGACCCAAGCTGTCTGGACGCATGTTTAAGACTTTTGCAGGTTGCTTCGTAAAGTACATCTCAGCAAGCAGTCTGGCAGATGGAAACAAGGCAACAAAATGGGCCAAATACCTAAACACAAATAATAATAGTTATAAAACAAGTAAACTTCCTACAAGAGCGTACGTGAAGGATTGCCGCGGCATGGTTAATTCAACTGTCAACAAAATAAACCAAAGTTATCACAAATGCAAACAAACCCAAACTTTGTCAAAGCAAAACCTAATTTCTTTGGTAAAAACTTTCACATTAACCTAATGGAAGCAGTAGATAGAAGTGGAAACATGAAAAACTGTCGCATAGATAGCAGGGAGCGAGCCTAACCATAAAATAACAATGGTCAACTGAATACATCAGCATTCACTCTCAAAAGCTCCACCGCTGCAACAAGAATGAAAGGAGCTGCCTGTCCGGATGCCTGGATGAAGACCGATTCCAACAAGAAGATCACCATCGCCTCAACAATTAATTAAGCCAGTCGCAAACCAGGCGCAGTTTATGGGAGTCTACGAAAATTTCAACTGCAGGAATGTTTGGGACCTACAGTGCGAAAGAACTTCAGAAAACAGAATAAATTACCAGGCGCTTCGTTCGCAATAATAAATGGCTTGCATTGCTGAGAACAGCATTTTGGATCGAGACCTGCTTGACTGGTTTGTTGACAGTTGGTTCGGTGGCCTTCAACTTTACAAACAAATATTAGAATACGGATGATAAATGACAACAAATCTTTCCTCTTCATGCTGATTTTGACTCTCAATCCACGCAAAAGTAACTCCAATTATCAACACAATCTACGGCTCCCTCTAAGCAAAACGATTAGATGGGTGTTACCAGCTGAAAACCGCGCCAGCACGAGCTCCCACGTGAGCTGACTGCATGCTAGAGGAAAAGGGATAGATGGACGGTTTCTTTCAGTCGAACAGCAGGAGCGGATGAAAGCCCCGCTCGCTTCCTTATTGCAAGAAACAATCACAATACACCATCAGGATGTCAATAAGTCAGACTGAATAGAGGTATTGTAATCAGTCATACATAGAACTCCGAAGAGATTCGAGAGTTATAATACTTTCCAAAAGCCGATTTTTATAAATATTTTCTGCCTTTATTTTTACATGTTCATAATTTTCCTCTTTCTAAACATGTTTTATTATATAGCATAATTACATTTTAATATAGAAATTTTGACAGGAGATTTTAGAAAATAGGCCTCAGGGGCCAGAGCTTTGATACATCAAATGCGCTTGAAGACCTTATAGAAGACCTTGCACTTCCGTAAGCAGACGCTGAGTATCAGTTGGCAAAAGGCACTGCCAGTTGCGTGAGAGTTGTGAATAACGTGGCAGACGTGAAGTTGCCTTAATGGACAATTACAGCAAGATCTACACCAAGGATGAGGAGCAGAAAAAGAATAGCCTAGCAATAGACCAACTAGACGGTTTTCGCTATATCGACAGTCTCAACGCAGCGCAGATGCACAGCAATAATCAAAATAAGCAAAAGCTGCTTCAATGTTCTGTTTTCCAGTGTCCAGATCGTTCATACTGTATAATAAGGAGCAAAAGAGCACTTGGCGGCTACTTTAGATACAGACTCCTAAAATGTATGTTACGCAGTTCAGCGACAAGTCAACCAAGCAAGAAGGCATAGTTGGGCATTGCTACTTTGCAAAGTAACTTGCGTTATGCGTTAATCTTTAACGTTACTTTGAAAAATAACTTGCGTTAATCCTTGTCCGTTACTTTTCTAGCCCGTTACCTTTATATCCGCTTAAAAAAAAAACGGAGATAGTCCGTTAGGAGCGTTGAAAGCGTTTAAGTCCGTTAAGCATTTAGCAACTGCGTGAGTCCGTAACATTTTTGATTTAGCGGCTTAGTTTACACTGAACAGTTAAATTTGCTATACTAGCCGGTATGATGCGCTACGTGGCGAGCGAATTGTGATGATTTGGCGGCCAAAACACTATAATTTGTGATCAAATAAGCAGCACGGGAAGACTCTCATGACACAGATCTTAATGCAAAAAAAAAAAAAAGAAGCCCTAAAAATTTCGTGAAAACTGTTATTTTAAATCAAGCAAAAACATTCTTTCATACGAATTAATTTTTCGTTTACGTGTACCTAGCTTTTCACCAGTACAGTATTAACTGATCGGTAGTTAACTCTGCAAAAAAAAAAAAATAAGTGCTTAAATCTAGTTGGGTCATGTGGGAGGGGCTGCTCCAGAAGATGCAGGTGGTCCTTTAGAAACATAAGCGTTTCAAATCTCTTATCCCGTGGAAAATTATCTTACCACTAACGCGCTGGAAGGGGTTGCCAAGTTAAATGTGACGAATAGTGTCAGGAGAACTGGCTCATCGGAAGGGCGTAGCATCGTTTTTTTTTTTCATTCTAAACATCTCTGTGCGTTGGCTTTCAAGATCCTGGACCTATCATAACACACTTAAATCTGGTAATTTCAATAGAAATCTCGAATATGAATTCAAACAACCTTCTGCAGACATAGGGCAGGTCAAACAATAAGGTATATCAATCCAAATTTGGAGCACTGGCATTATGGATCACTCCAAGATTAAATAATAAATACAAACAAGCAATTACTGAGATGCTCTCCTCATATGAGACTTGAAACTGGTGGCCCGTGCGCAGAAAAATTTGGTGCAGGACTGGGAGCAAAGACATTTGCAGGAAGCAGATCTTTTTAAAAGTTCATCTTCAAACACTCTTGAAAAGACTCGAAGTGGGGCAATCATTGCCACCACCACCACTTAGCTCGGGATAAAAACTAGGACCAAGAGCAGCCCAAACACTAAAATTAGCAGTCAAAGTCACAGACCAGAATCAGCAGCGGTTGCGGAATCCGGATATGGTCCCTGTCCCCGGGCCACGAAAAAGGTTCGTGTCTGCTGGAGTGAGCACGAGTTAGTAGCGCACAATTAGGACTAAGGACAGCGCAATTTAAGTTGAGTTTGCACACTGAAGCCGGACTGGGTGACGGGTGGTGGATAGCGATGAGAGAATGGTTGCTAGATACTGCAAGCAAATTCACTAAAAATCTGCATGCAAAAGACTGGGCATCAGCATAAAGCAGCTTTCCTTACAACAACTTCCCATCGAACGTCCGATTTGATCGCAAAATAATGATCTCCTTAAATGTACTGGTATTTCCATTGGGTTAATGGAATTTTTTATTTAAATTTCAAGAAAGCACATTGTCTTATCTGGCAACCGTAGGCATACATGGCCAGCTGCCAATCAGAGATCAGATCCTAACCCGTGTCCGATCTGGAGGAGGGGTCAACACAACACAGCAGCAACAGCCACAGACGGGAGGGGGCGCACGACAAATGCAACGCTTTTAAATGTAACGGACTTGGTACCCAATTTTCCAAAAGCGTTAAAGCATTAATCATTTATTTTTTGCAAGTCTAATCCGTTAATCGGTAACTCAGCTAAATCTGAAGTAAAGTCTGGACTTAAGGACTGGGTGCCCAATCTATGCAAGAGGGTAACCCATTAGAAAAATGAAGGAAGTTATCTTTATAACTATGGGCTATCCTAACATATACAAACATTTACCAGGGCTTTTCACATGATGCAGGCTTAACATATTTTAAGCATACTTCTTTCTCTTTTTCTTCAAGTACTTTGCTTGAGAATACAGAGTGCGCTCTTGAAATGTTGCACTGTTCTCAACAAGATGTTCCACAATCTCCTCTCCTGTTTTTCCTGAAGAACGACATGCCAGAATGTCCTGCTTTCCCAGCTTTTGAGAACTTACATCATCTATGATATTTCGATTGTCATTCTTCTCAGCTAACTCCTGGCATGACTCTAAACCTACAAGAAAAAGGACCATAGACTTGCCTTCAAATTAATTAAGGAGCATTTATGATGAAACAGATATTGCCAGGGCAGATAAAGATGAATATTGTATTGACTCGATAAGTCACCCCAATCAAAGGGATACTTCAAGCAAACAAGTGCTTTTCCATCTTTGTGGTTCTGGACAGATGGCAACTAGACCCACCATGTATTAGTAGACCCTTTTTTCAATAAGGTAGCATTAGGATACGCAACACATACTTCAAAAAAGGGCAAATACAAGAATACTATGGCTATCTTCACAAACTAAGTGAATAGCGAAGTGAATTTGCATCTTATTTACCCTTTCATAAGCTTCAATTCATGTAATGTACTCTATCACTTCACAGGGCACTAAGTAAACAGTTAAGGTAAACACACTAGTAAAATCCTTCAACCAAACAATCCGCCTAGCCTTAACCAGCCAGCAATGATGAAATTCATCTGTCAAAGCAAACATTAAGAGAATAAAAGTGATTGTATATGTCAGGCAATAGGAGGCAGTTGCAAAATTTCTTTAGCACGGTGTTCAGCATAACGAAAATGCAACAAACAATGTGCTTTAGATGATGAACCCAAGCGGCTATGAGCAAGTACATATGCAACATTTAAATAACAAAATAAGCAATTTGCATACAGCCAGACATCTTACAAGACCACATCCATACAAAATGCTTGATTTATGAAATCCTACATTCTCTAAATAGTAAGAAAATCAAAGCAATGTTAAACACATGATGACCTGCGTACCGTCTTTCAAATATTCATCGGCATCCTTTTCAACAAGTATTGGATCAATTTGCTCCAGACATCCATTGTTTAAGACACGGAAGGCAGATCCATACACACACCCAATTAAATAACGACATGCAAAGCTAAAGTTCCCCATGTGAACACGGCCAATTTCAGATATACACACATACTTCAGGTTAAGCTCCCGTTTTAGAATAACCCCTTGCCCTTCTTGCATCAGCATCGCTTATCACCTTTTTCTGAAAAAGCAAAGAAATACATATATATATATATATATATATATATATATATATATATATTTATTTATTTATTTATTGTAGAACGGATAAACTTGAAACATTTGAAAGCAATCCTTAACAGATGACTCCCATATGGGTCGGAAACAATTTCAAAAATACGAGTTAAAGGCCATACATGAGTAACTACCATTATCAAATAATCTGATAACAATCAAAAATTGTGCTGTCATACAAGCAACTTGATTGAACCTAAAAGTGCCAATTCTGTGCACTTTTAATAACTTGCCTATTGCAAGGTAACAAAATACAAACTCTTAAGGAGCAAAGTGAACAAATTTGCAAAGGAAAAATCATGACATTTATCTTGTAAGCTATTTTGAATTCACTGCTTTTTTCGGCAGTTATTATTTGACTGCCACTTACATCACGCCTAAATCCTTGTGAATTTTGTTTGTTCAAGTAGAAAATGGCAATGGCTTTGTCGAAACATGTCCTTTAGTTTTTAGGGGAAGGAAATCTTCCTTAAAATTTGATCTCTTTTTGACATGTTAATATCAAGCTGTCTGATTCTGGAACCAATTATTTTTTGAAAGAATCCGGTTGACCGGCGGACACCAGCAAGAGTTGGGCCGTTTTCTTTCTGAAAAATGTATCGTGGTATATGTTAATATGTTAGTATAGAGCCCCAGTTGTTGTTGCTTAAATTAACTATGTACATACTGAAGTGGGGTGCAGTGCGTTGTTGGTGCGTGCGTAGGGGCTCTTCTGTTGTCAAAATATAAAATCCTTCCAAAAGAATGAAATAAACCTCATCAGACATAAGCTCCTAAGTCTCGACTTCAATCTCTAAAGCAGGGCGTCTATGTCCGGTTTCTTCGCAAGTAGCTTCGACGTTCACGTCTATGTGGACTTAAAGCTCAGGCGTGTTTTTCCCGGCTTGTCTTGTCTTGTCTGAAACCAATTATGTTGATGACAGTGTATCACGTATTCGAACTGTACCTTTTCCGAACCTACAAGGCTTCTAGTAGCACCCGATTCTAATCCCAGTTTCTTTTGAAAGAACCCGGATTACCGGCGGACACAAGCAAAAGCTGGGCCGTTATCTTTTTTTAAAAATATGTCGTATATACCTGTAGATAGGAGTTGCGCTGACCCCTGTTGGTGTTGATTGAATTAGCTATCTACATACTGAAGCGTGCGTTGCTCGTGCATGCTTTGGGGGTTTTCCATTATAAATATAGAATAAACATAAAAAGACACTTCGTAAACAATATCACGAGCTCGTTTCTAAACCTAAAATGACGCGCTTAGTGGACTAAGCTTAGTGGGCTATGCGTTTCCGAATGCTCTTCATTCGTCGCGGTCCCACGCAAATCAACAGCGATCGGCCAAAATGCCTTCTTAAAAGCGGCTGTCTAAGTTACTTAATCTCGACTTGATAGCTCTCTAGCTAGACGTACATGTCCAGTCTCCCGGCAAGAGCCCTCGAAGTGCACTTCTATATGTAAGCTTTACGTCCAGTCGAGTTTGTTTCGGACTTTTCCGCGCTGACAACTGATTCAAGCAAATATTTGAGACTTTAATAAAAAAAGTCTCTAATGGAAAGCTTAAAGATATGCGAGGAGACCCGGAGGTCTGTTGAGACTTTGAATAAACGAGTCGAACCGTATACAATCAAAAGCAGCTAAGATGGCTCGTGCAATAAATACAATCAAGCTGGTACAAGCTGTTGAGGCTGCAGCTCATAAAAAAAAAGTAATAAATGGTAGCAGTGGCAAGTCCAAACACGTTTATTATCAAGACTTCCGGTCTTTTCATAAATTGTGAGCATAAAGTTGAAGGAGAGTAGTATTCATCTCATCAGAGCAGAAAAAAGCGAGATCAGCCGTTACGAGCATCAAAGCTGGTAAACGCATCATTAGCAGTATAAGAACGCACGTCAAGCAAAACGAGCACCAAGATAAGTCGCGCGTCTTATGTATAGCAATACATAATATCTATCCCTTAGCTATCCAAGCATCAACAGTGTCGTGTTAATCCACGCCCCACAGAATGAGATGCCATTGTTCTTTTCCACTTCTGCTGTGAAGGACAGTGATGAATGAAGACTGTTAAGCTCACT
>QQSS02196556.1:0-12558 GCA_003687565.2 Craspedacusta sowerbii
AACACAACACACCCATACCTTACGCTGTAAATAGTTTATCGCATTGCACCCTCTAACGAACACGCGGCCATGAGATACGTGTATGTAATTTATTTTGAAAGACAACGGTACTAGCATATTCGCTAGTGCTGCCGGGCAACCGGAAAATACAAAAAAAAGTTCTTGAAAAGGTGCCAAGAATCCCTGAAAACAAGGAGAATATGCCACCTCTGCTTCTTCTGTCAGTAGTAATGCTTCTATGTAATGTTAAATTTGCCACAGACTTGTTCTCCAGCTCGGATTTGAAGTCGTGGAATTAAAAATGAGTTCTTGAAATTGGGTTAGTATAACTACAAACCAGGAAAATGTGCCACCACTAATGTGTCAGGTGCGATAAACAACTTGGGAGTAAATCTTCTATTTAATGTTAATTTTGTATTGAGGCTATTTCATTCCTGTGCTATGCTAACCTTGACTTCACTAAAGTTAATGATAGGGCTTATTTAATTGTCAGTTAAGACTTGAATCGTACATGGGTTAATCCTCCCATGCAATGTTGATTATGTCCCAAAGCTGTGTTCATTACTGCACTGTTCTTGCCTAGGCTTCAGTAAAAGTCCAGAAAGTTATGAATTTATTGGTTTGGGGTGAGTGTTAACCTGCACATGTCTGTTGGGAACTGCAAAATGGTTTTTATTTATTACATTACATCTCTCAATCTCGTGGTAAGATCTGTCTTTGAAGAAAGGATGACATCTATTTGGATTAAGCTTTGTAAGGTGGAGTGGGGCTACCCTCATTGGCCTTCGCACATGCTGTATGTTCACGAAATACAAGCAAATTGTAAATGACATAAATTAACATGTCTTCAGCTCTAGTTTTAGGTATCCTCTTTCTGTGTGTGATAGTTACCAGACTTATCGAAAAGTGATTGTTTTAAGTTTTTTGGTTAAGGCAAAATGCATCCAGCAGCTTGTTGATTTTCTTCCTAGGCTTTTTGAAATTGCTAAGATATTGTTTGCTATTTGAATGAGTATTCAAAATTATATCAGGAATTTTGTTAAGCAGAACAAGTTTTGTGATCTATTTAATTATGAAATGTACAATGCGTATTTAAATTTTTCTTTGCCCAGTTTTACACTGCGACTTCCGACAGCGCATCCAACTCTTGGTTTAGCTGTCATGACAACACAGTAAAGCCTAAACTTAGCTGCTCCTGACTTTAAGCTCAAGAATTGTTCATTTATTGATTTCTGCCAACCTTTGTTGTATCATACATTGCTGGTTGCTTTCTATTGTATGTCAAGCTTTCAGTTGAGAGTTTATAAGTTTAACTTTTAGATGAAATTGATATGCATTTACAGCTCATTTCTTTGCTATTTCTTGTCTTGTGAGCAGAGAATTAGTTTAGAGGGATAGATGCAAAGATGATTTCATTTAAAAGTAGCCTTTAGAAGAAACGTTTTTCGACTTTTCTCGAGACGAGACGAAGGTCCATCTCGCGACGAAGGTCCGTCTAGAAACAAACGAGAAGCTTCGAGATGAGGAGAACATCGGTCTCGACTCAAACGAGACGAGAAGTTTCTCGTTTCAGACGAGAATGAGTTTCGAGACGCAGACCATTACTAAATATGCGTCTGACTAGCATTGGTTGAAAATGATCCGCTAAAGCAAGCGATAGCAAGTTGACCCCACCTGCTTCGTTTTCAGTACAAGGCCTAAGAGCGTTCAATCCAGAACGAATGAAAGAGCGCGAACTCATGAAGAAAAGCAACGGAGAAGCTTTTCCTGAATTTCGCACACTGCCGCTGTGAAGTGGACGTTGATGTTAATGAAGTTCAAGATGTTAATGAAGCCTCACATGGTCGCAATAAAATCGGCATAAAAAATTTTAGAAGCTCGTGTAGAACGTTGTATCCTGATACCAAAGCTACAGTAGACAAATATGACAAAAGTCGTTAGTAAACACTTGTCCCTTGGAATTATTCTTGCCAACCCCACACAGTGTAAAGTGTCATCCTTATTGGTATTATGGAAGTGGCCATCCTATAGGTGCCATCAGCCACATCTAATAATTCTCCCGCGCACGCGTTTAAACTATCATATGAATTGTGGCTTTGTCATAGAGACCTACAAACGGGAAGACTAATACCTATATCCAATGAACCCAGGCCAACTGTAATCAGGAATTATATGACAATTCTAAGTTTCTGTTTATTGAAAAGTCCTTGCGGTTAGACATTTAAGCAAATGAACGAAAACAGCTCTTGTTTTCAGGTAGTTGAGATTTTCTTTTGAAAAAATGGTAAAATGGGATGCATGAGCTCCTAACCTAAAAAAGCAGGGAACTCAGGCAGTACGTTACTGCTTAGGCAATGACGATCTTGACTTAGCGAGGCACGTGACACTGTTGAATATGCAATCAATCAATTAACCAATCAATCAATCATTCAATCAATCAATCGACCAATCAATGTAATTTCACAACAATCATATGGAATGTCCAGCTAAATTATCTTATCGAATACGTCTCAATCCACGTGGTCCGAAAAGAGCGTCACGTGGTTTAAGAGCCACCTATCTGATAGAAGTAAGTTCGCTCATCTGAATGGAGTACCCATATTGGTGCTGTCATCATTGTAGTGTTCCCCAGGGATCCATGTTGGACCCACTTCTACTTCCAGCTGAATAAATGAGATTGCCTAACGTGTTTCTGGGCTTTTATAGTATTGACTGGAACGACTTTTGATAGCTAAGCTGCTACTTTAGTATGTTTTTTGGCTCATTCGGTAATGTGCGCTTTCCACGTTAAAGAAGGAGCAATTATTTCGGCCAAGTATTTCACTTTGTCTGATAATAATATCTTTGCATCTCAAATAGAAATAACGAGCTTAAATTTATCCATTTACAGGTTGGGTAAAATAATACTAAGTCTTTTTTCTTAGCATTTAATGAAAGGCGACTTCCACAGTCAGTCATAGAGATTATTCAGTTCTTTGGGTAGGAACTTTCTAAACGCTTAGTGACGAATGATCTTTCAGAATATGGGTGCTATCCGCTAAGTGACGCGATAAAGAAATCAAGAGGTAATTTTGCGATTGTCACTTAGACCAAAAGCAGAAGTGAGGCTAGCACTGAGTCTCTTGGAACACCGCATTCAATGGCATGGGTAATAATCTGAATAAATCTCAACAAACTGTTTACGGCCTTCAAAAAAACAATAAAAAGCAATTATTCATGGTACCTTTATACCTTTACCTTTAACCTTTTACCTTTATACTATTACCTACACCTTTATATACCTTTTCAGATCAAGGAAAAATTGGCAAGTAAGAATTGCCTTCTACGAGGTTTCGCTTAACTTGCTCACTTAGCTAGGCTAACAAGTGCAAGATTTGTGGATTTTTTCTTTTGTTTCTAAAAGAATTGCAAATCGTACATAAGATTAAAGGTTTCTTTGGTACGAGTATAGGCGCATAAGTTAGGAGTAGAGGCGATAATGATAACTTTTTTCAAATATGTTGCGCATGTTTGAAAGAAACGAAATTGGATGATAAGTAGAAAAGGATTCAAAAGATCCTGACTTTTGCAGAGGGACGACTTTTGCTACCTTCAAACAGGATGGGAAACAAACCTTGGCAAAAAGAAGACCGGCCAGCTAAGAGAGCCTCCACGCAGTGGTCGGTGGGCAAGCAGAGTATGTGACAAATTTTTGTGGCTACCCTGTTTGGCGAATCTCCTAAGAAGGCCTAAGCAGAACAGTACGATTTCGTCGTCCGCGGGGAAGGTCTTCAAGAAGAGTGTCTCCTGGTAACAGGGGACAGTGCGTTGTCAGTTTCACAATCGTTGGAGCATCGACCAGTCGTCCGAGCCTCTCTTTAGCTCCTTGAGAGGCTCAACCTACATCCGACGACTGGCCTCATTTGCTATTACCGACGATCGATGGACTGCGCATCCGGGGAAACTCCTGCTCTTCACCAACCAACCAAGCTTGAGCAAATTATTGATGTATTATGTACGACAAGGGGTACGAAATCTAGTGGCTCGATATTTTAAGCCTTGGTGGTAGGCTGTTGTTCATGGATTAGTTTTTAGCGTCTGGTAACGCAGAACCTTTCTATGCTGCTGCTATTTTTTTTGGAAATGGTCCAGGAAATGTAAAGTTTTGCTTTTTTCGCAAGAGCATTACAGCCGTTACAAAGGTTACGGTACGTTATATAGAGATTGAAGATCTCCGTCTTTAAATCTGAATCTCCTTCTTTTTGGGATCTTTTGTAAAGACCATCTCAGCGAGACATGGACATAAGTGGACTTCGAGTCATCTTAAGGCTTTTCCTGTAGAGTTTATTCCTTAAATGTTATGAGACATACTGAGGCCATTACATCTAAAATTTCTGTAATTTGATAAAAATAAAAAAAAGCATGTATGCATACCAGTTCGGCTTACGAGCTTTCGATTCACATGGGTTGCCGTAGTACAAATGATTTAAGAGTAATTACAAGAAATGTCAAGAACTTAATGTTTAATCAGCGACTTATCCCTCTTTTTGGGAATAATACCGCCATGTATACGCGCCACTTAAACATCGTGTCGCCAGAAACGTGGCTGTGCGGAAGACGCTTAAAGGAGGCACGTAGCGGAAACGGAGCCTGGCAAAGGAATCCACAAGAAACGGTTCACATTTTCTCTTCCCACAGAAAATCGTGACCAAAAAATCCAGATTGAGGTAAAGAAATTACGCTCCGTATAAATATTACGTCGTGAAAATATTTATGTACACAAGAAGCAGCATCTGGGAAACACACAAAAACAAACAGTCCTACAAATAAGTTTATTCTCATCGAATGATATTTACCTTCCACGCCTAATTAAAATACAAGAGGAGCGCTATAATTAAAATAAGAAAGCTAACAAATCATAACCATATTAAGGAACTTCAGGTCTTCCCAGAGGAGAGTGTCAATGGCCCAACATGGAGCATACCGCAAAAGCCCAAAAACAACACTAAATTTTCCCTAATTTGAATTTCACCTCTTAAAAGTAGAAACTCGTTGGAATTCCATGAACCTTTAAATGAGAACGATGATATTTTTTTCTACATCGCCCTCATACGACAGTAACATATATACTGTTGATGGATAGGTCCATGGCAAGAATTCGACGATAAAACCGTCAAAGCTAGAAACGCTTTTCACTCATGATACAAAAATGGGTTCGTGGTTCGCTGAGATTCAACAATAAAAACGCACATCCAGAATTCCACAAAATGCAAATTCGACGTCACCTATTCGGAGCTGTTTCTCAATTTTTCTTTAAGGATAAAACATTCAAGGAGACGTGCGTCTGTGGCTGAGATAACTCAAGCTCGGCCTGCCCATACTTGCGTTAAGCTAACACGCGCTTTAGCACTCGCTTCAATGGCGTGCCAAGCCTAGGCGTCGCACTTCAGCTATCAGACAAACTATCCGCCAAAGAACGGAGCCATGTTATTCAGGAGGTTACCTATAAGCTCAACTTCATGGCATTCTATTGGCGATTCACCAGGAAGCATAAGACATAAAGGCCCAAGCACAAGGGGTTACGGCGAATACGCCATTCGAAGATGAACTTCTGCGACTCTTCGAAGACATATTACTTAGAAATTCTAAGGAAATGCCGTGCGAAAATTTTTTATTTATGACCTAATACTTCTACGAACCAAATGAGTTGGACTAGCATGGTCATTGGTCAAACGTCCACACAGTGAAAAAAAAACATATTTACGGGCTTTATTGGTCCTGTATTACATTTTCCGTGATAATTGACGGCCAGGATGATAGAAAGTGGTATAGACTCTCTTCATTAATAACTTACAGATATAGGTTGCATATTAATACAGTTACTCAAAAGCGCCAAAATTGTTCCGCTGTAGGTACGCCCTGCGAATATAAGCTCCAACTATGCCCCTCTAAAGGACCCCTGTAAATCACCGGTATAATTTTGAACTTTTACGGCATGCTATTCGGCCAGCGATTATCGTCCTATATAAATGACGGAATGGATTCTATCGGCAACACTACGTAATACGTAATACTTGATACGGACGAGCGCTTGAGAAACAAATCTGATAACACAAGCGAATAAAAAAAATCTTATAACAGCATACAAGAACAGCATAAAGAACTCGACATAGTCAAACACAACATGGAGGCCTAAACCTAACATTCTAAATAGGTACTAGTACAGTTGCTCACACGCGTAAAAAAAAAAACGTTCCTATTCTCCTTAGGAGACTAAAAAATTTCTCCATTATTAGTCTTTTCTATACAAATAAAAACAAACATCTACCTACCATACTCGTTCATAACCGGGAATGATATCGGTCGCGGTAATCGAGAACGATTCGGCCGGAAAGACAAATCGCCACCGTTATTTCGCCCCTGCTCGGAGGTGTCTCGACTGGGGTGGTCCTGCGACGCTCTCGGCACTGACGCCGCCTGATGGCTGCCGCTACAGCGCAGTTGGTCACGAGGAACAGAAGACGGGTCTTGACCATCAAACACGCAAGAACAGCTGAAGCTGTTTCTATCCTCGCCGCAACACCGGCATACGACGATCTCCCAGGGCTCATCTTGATCTTCCGAAGTTGGGCTGAGGGCACCCCGCGATATGTACGGTTGGTCGCGCTGAAGCTCCTAATCAGAAACAAACTTTTGCTCCACAAACGGCAGTAAAAGCTCAATAATCTCAAGTAAACGATATAGATGACATAACGGTAGATGTTTATGCATGTTTGCATGTGTGTATGTACGCTTAAATGCAGTCTGCACGCACTTATGCTCTTCGTAATAGCTCCTAGATGATCATCACTGGACACAAACGACTCAACCTGAATTACGAACATCGTTCGAGGTTGCTACAACGAGCTTACAGAAAATTTGAAACAATTCCAGGATTGAGCTTCAACACGGGCATGCATCTGTCCAGATACGCGAATTCTTATTATAACCTGAATCGAGTAATAATTTTGCGATTGTCACTGTCCCACACCTATTTCCATGAGCAAGCAGCCAAGACCTGTTGCCCCTTTGGAGCGTTGTATAACTAAGTCAAGATATACTTGAATTAAGCAACACCTGGACCGACTAAATGGCCTGTGTACTATCAAGATAAACCTCGCGTGGTGCAAATTGCAATAACACGATTACGAAGATATCATCGTAACACTGAATCCAAAATACTCATGCTTCCAGGATATACTCCGCGATAACTCCTTCAAAATACGACAATACTCTTTAACAACCAAAACAGCCATGAGGCGAGACACCAAGGGGCAGTAACTGAGACTAAATAAGGCAATACTGTACACGCTGACAAGGCAGTACTGTCCAGGGGTTTTGAGTTCTTCCTGAGACTCCAAGAAGTTGCTTGGCCAGTTAAGACTCCAACCAAAGGTCTCCGACGAGTCCCTTGACCGGGACAAAACGTGCGTAAGACTAGCCATTTGAATACTGTACACACACTGCAAAATAGCACCGATATCGGATACCGTCATGGATTAATCCATGACACCTCGCGCCAATTGTGTAACAAGTTGGAGGTGCAGAGCATTCCTGATGATTGCAAGGTCGCCGACCGTGGACGTACCAGTGGCATATTCCTGCTATCTGCAGACTGTGAAGCTCTAAGACGGTTACTGCTGCATTGGCTTCTTAGTTCTGTGGAAGATGCCTAACCGACTGAAACTCGGTGTGGTTTTCGCACTGCAAGTGAAAATACCAATGTGATTTTCAACTGCAGATTTCAGCCAACTACAAGAGAAACTACCGATGTGATTTTCACTGGCAGCCAACTGCAACAGAAATGCGTTGATACCATCGATAGGACTGAATATCAGAGAGTTCCGAAAATGAAAAGTTGCCCCGACAAGTTTGGGCCTTCTCTGAAATGCTTCCACAGAGTAAGGCCTGAGTCAACGTAGGCTGAATTTACTAAGAGTATTTTAATGTTACTAACGGTACAAAAGGACATTCCGAGCCCACTTAAGCAGCCATCTACTTCACAACTGTTCTCACCATCTCGTTAAGGAGCACCTATTAGGATGCGTACCTTTATTAACAACGCTCATGTAGCGTGTTTTATAAGGCGCCTCCCTTCCAAATACCAAACGTTCACAGTTTCGTGCAGACATCTCATTATGGGGATGATTGTAATATAGCAGCACACACTGAGCATGCCATGCAACTGATCAACGATAGTTCCTCTGCAATGCAAACCTCTGTAACGATTGTATTTAGGAACAACTTGGAACCAAACCCAGGGATTTCCATCAATTATCGTCTTGATAGCAACCTTTTTAACATTCGCGGACTTAAAGCTGAAACCTTTGCTTGCCGCGACAGGTTATTCGAACTTCAATACGCCCACGACACAGCCTTCGCAGTTCACACCGGAGACAAGATCACAAGTGCCCATAATTTACTGGCAGACGCTTACAACCGCGGTGGCCCGAACATAAACTCGAAGAAAAACGGAGGTTCTATCGTGTGCTGCACATCCAATGCCGGCTTTGCCTATCTTTTCATTTACAGGTGTATCACTGCCTGTCCGTCCGCAGTTCGTATACCTTGGCAGTGCACTGTCCGACAGCTGCGATTTAAGCGTCGAAATAGAAAATCAGATAATGGCAGCTTCCACCGGTTTTGGCCGACTCTCACACATGGTGTTTCTAAATCGCAGTCTCTCCATAGCAACAAAGGTCGTCGTGTATAAGGCTGTCTGTATTTCCACCTTGCTGTACGGCGGCGAGACATGGATCCCATACCGACCTAACGTAAGGGTGCTTGAGTCATTTCATGCCCGCTGTCTGCGAAGCATCTTAGGCATTCGGTGGTGGCACAAAATTCCCCTCACTGACATCGTAAATAAGGCTCGGATTACCACGGCCGAGCGCCTAATGTTCGAAAAGCAACTGCGTTGGGTCGGCCACGTCTTCAGAAAGCCTCCTTGTCGGTTGCCTCGAAGACGTCTTTACGGGGAGCTCGCGCAAGGAAAGAGATTGCCTAGCCGCCCAAAGAAGCGGTACGTTGACCATATCAAAAGCGTCCGGCGCTTGAGAGCATGGCAAGCGATAGGAACTTCTGTAGAACCTCGTGTAGGTCTGGTCTTGCGCACTACGTGGGGGAATGTAAAACTAATGCAGAGCAGCGCCGCATCAAGCCTCACGCTGCTGCTGAAAAAACGAAAGCTGGTCCGCAATGCCCGCACTGTGCTAGAGTATGCGCATCAGAGTTTGGTCTGCGAAGCCATCTTCGCTCCCACGCATTTACAAATACACAATAGCGGAAAAAGTGCAACTTCCTCTGGATTCGACGAACTTCAAAGAGAAGAGAGAGAGAGAGAGAGAGAGAGAGCGATGTATGCATGTATGTATGTATGCACGTATGTATGTATGCGTCAGTTTTGCGGTCACGACATTGCATGAACAATTTTAACATGCCCCGTACCAAAGCCATGATAAATATGTAATTCGCTTAATACATTTCCTTGAATAGAAGGAACGAAGAATATACAACCAGCCTAAGGGGATGACCATTCTAGAGTATCTATCAGTCCAAGGTAACAACATCGACGTAACATATCTGAAGGCCCTCCCAGATGACAGCATTCATCTCTTATGCCTATGCGGGAAAGTCCGTGGTGAGGTGAAAGCAAGTTGAGAAAGGCTTGGAGCGTTAATCGAGAAATAAGGCAGGCAAACAAGAAAAATCACGACGATGACGAGAAATAGAACGACCCAAAGGGACAAAAATAAAAGAAAAGAACAGTTAATAATGGCGCTAGAGGTGAAGAAGAACGCGGTAAATTAGCTAGGAATGCAAACGAAGAAAAAAGGGAACAGGGGGTAGGAGGAATAAAGAGAAAATAAGAAAGACATAAGAAGGTAAGAAAGCAAACGAGAGCTAGGACTAGAGATAGGGCAGGCGTCAGCTATTTTCATGTCCTTCTAACAATGCGCTGTTCAAAGAATGAGGAGTTCTTCCAGTGGATGGAGTATTTGGGGCATTCTTCTTAACGATGGAAGCGCTTAATGTCAGCGAAAGCTGCATGCTAGTGGAATGAGTGATATCACTGACATGTGGCAAATGACATAGCAAGCCGGCAACCCAATTCCTCAAGGCACCACACTTCATCCAAAACGCCTCTGCTAAGCAAAACCTAAATATTCAGGCCCACAAAAAACATTAGTGGTTAGAGTTCGGAAAGACAAGACGATATATGTAGGCCTAAATTTGAAGGAAATTAGAGACAAAGTCAAATTAATTTTTTACCGCCATTTGTTATATTAAAGTTTTAACCTCTATCGCACAAAAACAGAAAAAACCTATGGAATCAATAAGCTCTGCCTATACTAAACCCTCCAATAATGCAAACAAAGTCGGTTTAAATAAATTTACACTTCATTGAGAAATATGTAACACTTCAAAGAAAAAAATATTGAAAGTATACAACGCGTTGTTCCCCAAGAAATTAACTATTTTTATTGATTTTCATTAAACTCAAATAAATAAAATTTAAAACAGCGCCTCATAAAACAGTCCAATTACAACGATTTTATGTCCCACGAGGTGCAATAAAATTCAGGATTTTAAAAATATTACACCGTAAGTGTTACCCCATTCCATTATTCTACTTTTTCCTGATTTCAAGACTTCCTAAAAGAACATCCAAACAGACAACAACAGAAATACACACATACATACATACATACATACATACATACATACATACATACATACATACATACATACATACATGCATACATACATACATACCTATATACAAATACATATACATATACATATACATATATACACATACACATAAAAATATACAGGTACCCTAATCGCCATGATCTATTGATAATGACATGTGTGAACATAGAATGACCGCCTTTTAAAGCAGCCTTTAAGTCACTATGCAGAGTATTAGAACTATAAACATAATACATCACATAATACATCGCAATATAGTACAGCACAGTCTAATAGAAGTTAATATCAATTAACGTTTTAGAAGACAATACAAGATCACATAATCCAATAAAGTGCTGCACAAAACAATATAAAATAACCTCATAACATCATACATAACGCAATGTAACGGCGACACATGCATGGTACATAAATACTCCATCATGCGATTAATTATGCTAGCAGAACGGATTATCGTATTTACTTTCCGCAAAAAGTTATTCAAAAAACGGGCTCTATGATATATTCTGAATAGGCGAGTGTTCAATAGGAATACTTAGAAACCGAACAACTAATGCGTCGGGTATCTACGAGCGAAGACACAACCCAGCGAGACAAACAACGGCTTCCCCCTTATACCCCACCGTCGGGCGTTTCGACACAAGCTTGTGGGTTGGGATCTCATCAGGAATCGAACCAGTGTTGCTGGAGTTGAAATCCGAGCGCCCGTCACAGGAACACAAGCGCCGAGTAAGCTGGTAAGACGCTGTGGGACATGATGACTTGCTACATAGCTAGCGCAGGAACATGTTACGTTACTTGAACGCCGGCTAGCCAAGAACAACACAAGGCGAAGCTCATTTTACACGAGCACATAATAAAATCATTTATTTATTAAAATAATTTATGAATAATTTATTCGGCCGCACATTAAAATCCAACCAAAACGCCAGAGTCGTTTCGCCCCACGCAAGGACGGAAGGATGGGGGAGGGGTATGAAATCAGTGGAGCCTCAGATGCAGCGTGACCACGAAATCTGAGTATGAACTGCCCGCCATGACCATTAGCTAAAAATCAAGCACTGAAACATATGCACGTCACTGAAATGGTGTTGGCATCAAGAATTAAAGACGTCGACTTACCAGAGTCTGTACAAGACCAGTCCTTTGCTGTCTCAGTTTGTGAACCGTGCCGAAGACGTTAACAAAACCTTCAGCTTCCGTTTCTTCCTTGATGCACTGCAAAGCTATGAAGACCCCCGTCCGGCCGATTCCCGAACTAGAAAGAACAAGCAGCGAAGTCTGGTACGAAGGCTGGTCCGACCAAACAAAATCAGGCGCACCAAACAGTCGCCACGTCATTACGTACGACGCAAACCTGTAACGTTTAAAATGCCAAAGATTAGCGTACAGAACAACCAACCATCAAAACAAACAACCAAAAACACAAGTCGATGCCAACCTGCTGTGCACAGTCACGTGCTTTACGCGAAGCTGGGTCCTCCACGCCTCGATCTCGTGCGTGAGAAAAACGAGGCTGGAGATTCCCTCCGAGGTCATGTCCTCGTAACTCGGCCAGCGCAGGTACTGATAGTGCTGCACCAAGCGACACTCGCTCGTCTATTGAGATAAATTCAAATAAATACTGACTAGCAAAAAAGTTGCAATAAACCAATAGAACCTAAGTGCATAGATACATAGATAAACGAATGTATGGATACGCATATGCGCAGACACGCGTACATACGTAGACACACGCACATGCAACCGTACATACATACATACATACATACATACATACATACATACATACATACATACATACATACATACATACATACATAC
>QQSS02196578.1:0-12558 GCA_003687565.2 Craspedacusta sowerbii
TATATATATATATATATATATATATATATATATCTGTGTCATCTTTACTTGATAATCGCGTTCAGATGAACTTTGTAAGCTTTTTATCCACAAATACAAATAGTTTTACGATAGTTCGTTTTTTTTTCTCAGATGTGCATTAGAAAGTTCCGACTTTGCACATCGGTAGGAGGATCTCGACGATCATGTGCTCGCGCTTTCTTCAAATGCATCGGAGTTCGAATCACGCGCATCAAGCAACCCTTGGTCGTGCCAAATGTAAGACAAAAAGATAGACCATTTTATTTCCTTTTTACTTAGAGTTTTGCTTTAGAAAAACTCCAAGACAGCGATATTCAAAATTCTGACTGTGTTTCTGACGCATTTTGTTTTTTCAGCAATGCATCCAAAGATTGCAAAACTGCACGTCGATCAGACGACCGCAGTTAATTTGCAATCGCGCGTTCGTGAAGTGCTCTGGACTTCAAGTTAGACCAACTAGTACAACTGTAAGTTAAAACCAAACAGTCCTTTATTCGCATTTTCTGCATATGTTTTCCTTCTGTGGCTGTGTTTGCTCGCAAATTCGTTTCACAATTATAGTAAAGCACCTGTTTAAAAGTTTATATTTTTATACTTATAATGCATATGCATGTACAGAAATATATGTAGATATGAATGTATAAATAACTTTAATAAGCGACACACGCTCAATCAAGTCTTGTTTTATTTAGAGAAGAAAGGCCATATTTCAATGCCTTCCAAAAGAACAAGTAGCTTGCAATTACTGTTTAAGTCTGCGTATCTTCTTAGTCAACTCTTGTTTATCTTTAATTAAGAGTTCCTCAAAATTAGGATAGCATTGCACTGGTTTATCAAAATCAATTGGACATTGCGAAAAGCTTGCGGTAGCTAATAAGTCTTAGTGAACAAACTTGCAGCTTGGCTACTAGTCTTTAGAAATGTAGGAATTTTAAGAATTTTTTCAGATATCTAATTATTAAGACCAGTTTCTTTAACTTCCTTTCATCTTTCTTTCCAGGCGTGCATTAGAAGTTTTCGAAATTGCACATCGGCAAGAATATCTCGACGATCATGTGCTCGCTCCTTATTCAAATGCGTCGGAGTTCGAATCACGCCCATAAAGCGACCCTTAGTCGTGCCTAATGTAAGACAAACAGATGACGGACTTTATTTATTTATCTTTTGCTACTCAGAGATTGATTTTAGAAAAGCCATTAAGCAGCAAATTTTAGAATTCTGACTATGATGAATTGTGTTTTGCTTTTTAGCAATGCATCCAGAGATTGCAAAACTGCACTTCGATCAGACGACCACAGTTAATTTGCAATCGCGCTTTTGCGAAGTGTGCCCGAGTGCAAGTGTCCCCACCTGGGAAAATATTTCATTTGCCAAGAGTAAGTTAAAGTAATGATAGTTACGTTGTTAACTCGCATTGAAAACTTCATTTCAAAGATTGCCTTAGTTTCTGTCAATTTAAAATCCGCAATGTTATGTGTACTTATTTTTCCAGCAATGCGTTCAGAGATTAAAAAACTGCACGTCGATCAGACGACCACAGTTAATATGCAATCGCGCCTTCGTGAAATGCGCTGGGCTTCAAGCTAGACCAAGTAGTCCAAAAGTAAGTTATAAAAGCAGAATTTCATTATCCTAATGCTATGTATCTATGTAATAATATGTATATATAGTTGTTTTTTAAAATAATTTTATAGAGTTTGTGTATAATTTAATTTTATTTAATAATTCCGCATGTACTGCATATATATATATATATATATATATATATATATATATATATATATATTGTATGCATACATAGAATTTGCATATATTACGTATGTTATGTTATATGCGATTACATCAACGATTATATATTTTTTTATTGGCATTATTATTCACTAAACTATTTACAGCATTGCATATTGATAATGATACTAAACATATTTCATTACATGCCTCAAGTGCTAGCTTGCAGGTAGAAGAACTTGAAGCCATGGAGAAATTCGTTTATACGCTCATAAATTTATGATTTTGCGACCAGACCATCATTCCCGTGTAAGGGCAGCACCTTGCGATGCTAAATTAAGCAAGGAGGTAATGCTTAAAAAAAAAACGCAAATTACTTTCCAACTTCACTCATAGCTGCCTTTAAACGAAAAGAACGGTATAGAATTTTTTCCTTTTCGTTTATCAACTACAAAGAAATGTGGCACATCAAAATTGTGCAATGTAAAGCGTGGAAGAAGCGGCTTTCTTTGTGCTTCCATGAGCGGAGAAAATTCGAAACGAAAAGTTCGAATAATCTGCCATACGGCTGTTGTCAGATGTGGAGAAGAAGGCTTTATTTATTCTGTTGAATGCTGTAAGCACGAACTTATATATGTGGTACGAGTAATCAACTGAACCAACGTTTTGATGGCCATCCCAGCTGTTTTTTCGCACCATCCAAGCCAAACGGAACCCGTTGCCACCCACGTAGCTAACAGCAAAGATGGCAGCTTCACCACAAAACTGCGTGCGATTATTCAGCAGGGCATGGTCATTGGCTTGGGTGAAAATATCCTATTCGAAGAAGATCGGTGGATAACTCGACTAGAAACATTGCATCATGAAGACACGGACGACCAAGTGTCACCAATTCCAGAAACCTACGGTTTTTTGTTTACCTAATATTATTTTGTAATTTTTGTCTCCCTACTTCCCTGGCCTGTTTATTGACCTTAATCATTTCTTTGTTTACGCGCTCGTTTTTTCCTTCATTCACTGTAGTTTCAATGGTACTACTTGTCTAATAGCCTTAGTTCATCATGATTCTGCCGTATATTAAGTTAAACCGACAAAAATCCCACTAATTTCGCCTATGTTCATGTTATATCACACCTACTTTTGGGCAGTAGCTTAAAAAGCGAATCCATATACTTGCAATGGCAAATATTGGCTTACACATTTTTATTTTTCATGATACCCTGTGCCTATGTGTACCTACAGACGAGCTTTTTAAGTAGTCTTTTTAAAAAAGAGTTAGTGTTGTTCTTGCATTATCCAGACCCGTGCCTAGCGAAGACACAACTGGTGTCGAAGATATCAGCTCATTAATATATGTTATGTTTCGCGTGTTGTGGCAGAACACAACGTAAAGTGCTCGATGGGTTAAACTAGAGCTGTATTACTACTGAATAAGCAGGGTCAAAACTAATCCAGATACATTCTTATAATATAAGATATTTATCGAAAACACCCTGAGACCGAGCTACAGTTGCATGCCCAACGTGAAAGCCATCAGTCTCGCCACAACAGTTGCTACGTACAACCTCGACGACTTGAGAGGACCATAAACAGTGCAATTGCCACAATGGAAAAGAATGCCCCCTAGAGAAGAAGTGCCTCACCCAGGCAGTATTCTAAAGGAAAAGTTACCAGCACAACTGAAAATGATCCAAAAATTTATTTTCGAAAGATGTGGCTTGTGTCTAAGCGAGAAGTAGGAAATACTTCTCAATTATACTCAAGACTTGCTTAACAAGCGATCGGAGATTTTGAGTAGTTGTGGACATCGAGCCCAAATTAAGATGAAAACATTATAATTCTACGATTGTTTTAAGTCTTAGCATTTGATCACTTGAGAGTTGAAATTTTATTTCTTTTCCTGTTGCAAATTTATACATTTTTATGCCGCAATGTTATAGCGGTTGACATTACATGTTGGGTAATAATTACTTTCTCATCTAGATCTTCAGATGAATACAGTAACATGAGACAGTCTGTAAAGATCGAGATTAGTTTTGACTCTGCATATGCATAAAGAATCTAGATGCTGTTATGAACATGAGAGGCTCAATAACAAACCATTGATGCTTACAGGTGTATCGACGCAGTGTAACAATGCTTGTCTTGGGACTCGCTGTAGTCCTACTAGTTCCTACTGCTCATAGTAATCAAAAATTCCCATTCGATGTAGGCCTACAGGAACATTTATTGGGACAGCAACTTACAGACAAGATTTTCAGCGTTCATGCGTTCATTAAAAGAAGATTATGTTAAGTCTGTTGAAAAGATTGCAAACCTCTGTCTTCGACTGTGTAGTATTTACGAACCCGTAATTGCTTCTGATTTTCAAGGTAAGTGACATCAGAAAGGTCGGATTGCTTTAACAGGCGATCAGTGAGCTACAAATGTGGGAATTCGTTTGGACCATTAACAACAACAACAACAAACAAAAACAACAACAACAACAACAAACAACAACAACAACAACAACAACAACAACAACAACAACAACAAACAACAACAACAACAACAAGAACTACAACAGCAACAGTAACATCACTAACAACAACGTCATCATCAACAGTAACAGCAACAACAACAGGAACAACAACAACAACAGCTACAACTACAACGACAACAAAGAAACTGGGGGCGTGCCCGTAGCGTGTTCGTTAGGTTTGCGCAGGTTCAAGCTTCAAATTATTTCTGGTGCCTGTTCACAAATATTTAATGTCAAGGTCGGTCTCGCTGTACTTCTCTGTGGGGAATTCCAGGGTCCGTAGGCGTGCTTTCCTTTCTTAGTATCTATTATTCAGTGATTAATTCTATTAGCATGTAATGTGCATGTAAATTGTGTGGAATGATGATTGCTTTGACATAGCAACTGGATAAGAGTTACTAGATGGTGAATAGAAGAAGATTCAAAGTGAGGGGGTCGTGCAACAGCAAGCGTTCGGCAATTAAATAATCTATTCTCTGACCATTTTTTAGCTTTCGACCACTAGGGGTAATGCAGGAAGACGCCCATTGCTACTTTCCCTTCCAGGAAAATGGACTTCCAGCCATAGCCAAGATTTATTTCGTCAGTAACTAGCTGGAAATTTTACAAGCAGCTCACAAATGAGATGACATTATCATAAATGGAGTGAATTAGCATTTGGCTTAGTTTCAGAAAGTAAAATCTCAGATTGAGGGCTTCGAATGTGGGAATTCGTTTGGCCCCTTAACAACAACAGCAACTACAGCAACTACAACAACAACAACAGCAACAACAGAAACAACAAGTACAACAATGGATACTCTTTGTCAGAAAGCACTAATAACACGAAAAAAACGTTGAAATAATGAAAATAAATTATGAAGTCATCGAAAGTCTGATAATCAAATGCTTTTTTGAGTTGATGAAACTTTTGATTTCATATAAAAACACAAACTAGAGAGCGAAAGTTCAAAGTACAATTGCAATTAAAAGCAAAAAATTAACGATGCCTTGTAGGTACTCCGTCATGAAGCAGAAGATCTAAATCACACAAACATACCAAGCATGCGTACAGGCCATATACGAAATAAAATAGAAAATAAAAACTTCAATCCATTGCATGTGCGTGAGAAAAAGACGCCGCGGTCTGGCTTAGTCAGACAAATGATGATACATCCTTTTTTTAAACCATAATTTACCATTTTACCATACCAAATACCATAATTGTTTACTATAAACATCACGTCCGTTAAAAATAAGGCAGACACCGGACGAAACTTTGAAAGCCGATTAAAAGTGGTTCCTTAGCCATGCTAAACGTTTCATCAGAAGCAAAGTGACATTGAGCGCAATTCATCAACGTTTAAGAGCGGAATCCCTTGACCGATAAGAGGGAAATAGGAAAGATCGGGGAAGGCATTCAGGCGTCACGAAAAGGCGTATGTTCTACGCGTGCTCTAGGCCACACCAAACTTTACATTTAATTCAGTTGCCTAATTGAAAATTTGCTGCATGATGCATTCGGAATCCGAATTGCCGTCTGTAAGTTAAACTTTTCTAAAAGATGTAAGCTAAACTTTTCCAAAAGTTCTTACAAGCGTCTTGTGGATAGATGTCTTCAAAAATGCGAGGAAAAGTCCCAGGGGAGTGCTTGAGCCAGATTCACAAAATTGTCAATATTGCAATGCGCTTAGGTCGTCTTGTATGGTCGTCTATGGGTTAATCTTATCTAATGTGATGTAATGGACAGGAATCTTGTCAATGGGGAATCTAACAGTTAAATTTTACAAAATCCAATTGTATTGCTGTTACTATTTTTGATTTCGCTTGATACAAACAGTTACGAACAGACGCGAAAAAAGTGGTAAGCGGCGACCGAGTTTAGGAATTAATTTGTTTTAGCCCCTCGCTGCGGACACTGGTTTTTGCCTTACAGCAAAGGGTGTAACAAAAACAAGTGACACTGAAATACCTGTACGTCGACTATGGAGTGCTGAAGTACACCAGCGAGTTATAAACTGATGAGAAATTCTCACCACAATGCTCAGGTTACTGAATGTTTGTTTGTTGATCACGTCGCCCTTCAATAATATTTATTTATCTGTTTCGCTATTGCCTGACAATTGTGGTTTGCTTTGCCTTTATTTTTGTTCTTATTTTTATAAATTTTCTTGACATTCTTTGCCTATTTACATTGAGCTGCAATACAGACTTGATTTTAGTTGAGCATCAGCTGAGTAAAAATTTTCCCTGATTGAGCCACTCCGTGCAAGAATCATATTTCTCTCTAATGCTTTGCTAGTCCGTCTTGGATTCCCCTATTCAGCTCTAGTTTGTGTTTTGTCCTGCCCAATTTCTATTGTTCCCACCCCAGACATAACTGCCATACTATTTCGTTTTCTTTTTCCCGTGTTCCTACTGCTCTATGTCCAATGGTCATACTGCTCTATCCAAAATGTACAGTTATGTTCATGAGTTTTACGATGAGGTGGCTTCTTCTGTTTAGCCCTGGCTAGGAGGACGCCTCCTTCTCACATAAATACATATATCACTATATTTCTTCTCCATTGAACTGCTTGTGGAGTTTAATATTTAATATGATGTTTAATATTCTTCAATGGAGGTGTTACTTCCTAATTTTAGTTCGCATTTAATGAGTAAATAAATCTTGAGTCTTGAGCCTTGAATAAATAATTAACACTCATTCCCCCCACAAGCGAACAAAGAAAGAACAACTAAAAAAGCAACAGCAATAAGCAACGCTTCCGACGGATTCGTGCGAGATGGAGAGATGATTTCATGAATTTCATGTTTATGCTCAAGCCCATGAAAACTTGCATGCAATAGACCTGCACCTCCTGAAGCACAAATACTCACACTCCACATGCACACATACACACACACACACACACACACACACACACACACACACACACACCACATGCACACACACACACCCACACAAATATACACACGCACTCGCGCATAACTAAATTCAAACATTTAGTGAGAAGCACTCACACACACACACACACACACACACACACACACACACACACACACACACACACACACACACACACACACACACATACAAACACACACACACACACACACACACACACAAATACACACACGCACTCGCGCATAACTAAATTCAAACATTTAGTGAGAAGCACTCATCTCAAATAAAGCATTCTAGCAATGTCTCTTTTCATTAAATTTCCACCACAGCGACAATCCATATAAATCAAATCTTCCTAAAATAGTATTTACAAAATTGCTTAAATTGTAGCTAATTTATTAGTATTTTTTATTATTAAATTTAAGGCGAAGTTTCATTCATTCCTCTGAGTCGCTGCTAGAGAGTTCCTTCGATGTACTGCTTGGAAGCCAAACCTTTGGCTGACTCTGCAATTTTACTGCACTCCTCAGCTCACGCCATTTAAACGATTCTAAATACGAAAAACAGAAAAACATTTATAAGTTAAAGAGTCAATCATTATCGCTCAAAGCATCAGATAGGAAAAGCTTTAGCGTGAATTAAAGCAGAAGATGGTAGATAATTTTTGCCCGATGAACCGGAGCATTTCCACCACAATGTATTCCTCGAAGTCCCAGAACAACTTTCCACTTCTTACTTTCCAAACAAGTTTCCTAACCTTCCTGATATAATATAAGTTACTTTTTCTTTCAGAGTAAAAACAGTCTTCAAAGTTTTTTTCGCACAGATTGGTCGAGTTTGGCTGCGTGAGGGTAAAAGCCTGTAATTAGGCGAAAGGAATTTTCGACACAAATACCCCAAGGCGGTAATAGCAAAAAATTTTAATCGCTTATGACCCAAGAATTGCTATTTAGAACCAGAGTGAGTTGATAAACTTCTGATTTTGTTACAGCAGACAAATTAACATGCGGCTAACAATCGACAGCGATAGCAATTTTTAACTTCAGCTGTCACGCATTGTAAATCACTGCCCAAAACCTGGCACGAAACACTATTATCATGCGATTTATATGAAAACTTGAACAAAATTTAACCTCCTTGGAAAGCGCTTGCGTAAATTATCTTGTCTGCCTGTGAGTTGTGATACTAACCCAGACTAGGCATGAAAAGATAGCATTGTCCTGATACCACGATACATGATACGTGATGTCCTGATACATGAAACGAGAGGTGGCATAAACGTGTACAGAGTTGCGCGAGTAAAAAAGGAAATCTTTGTGCGAGGAAAAAAACGTTTAAGAGTTCGCCCGAGGATGAGTGGGGTAGGTCCAGTTGTTCCCAATAACGAAATAAAAAGAGCTCTTAAGTTCACTCTGTGGCTTATTTCGTGGCTTGAGGCGAAAATGTAATCAAAACTCCATCATGATCTTCATCCCTAGAACCTATTTGCATAAGATGTTAGAAACAACTTTCCGCATAAAAACTTATGCAGTATGCTTTGCTAATAAATTAACACGAATTAGCATAAAAAACTAATTTATCGAAATCAAAGATCGGTAAAGATAACGATGAGTCTGTAAAGTTAATGGAAAACGTTAGATAAGATTTTAGATGCTCCTTCTGCCCCTTATTTATAATTTCATCTCCAGTTGTTTTTTTTTGTGTGTGCATTTTTGGAGAAAAATATATATTGTTCTTGTTGTTGTTGTCGTTGCTGTTGTTGTCCTTTGTTTACTTCAGCAGCCACATCAGCCTACCTTGTAGTCCATACTTTACGAACATGTTATACAATTACCCTACAGTGCAATAACTTAGCAACACTCTGCACTGGTTCATGTGTACATGCAATTTGTACTTTGCATCAACACTGCATGATCAGAGATTAGCGGTCGAAATCATTAGCGGTTTATTACTAGAGAAGAAGGTATAAAAAATCATTTAACATTTGGGCAGCTAGCATTCAGCATGAGGCTCGGTTCCGGCAATTTCGCCCTAAACAAGGAAGCATTGAAGATAACTTCTACCTTTAAATTTAATTTGTTTGGTGAGAAATAGTGAAAGTTGAACACTTACTCCTTCTCTGAAGCGACTCGGGTAATCCAGGTTCCTGAAAGACGCGAGGATGTTGAGTGTCACGACCTAACAGGTATCAACTTGGACGCTTGGAGTCATCGCTTCGAAAATAAGGTTGAAGCCCCACCATAACCCCCAACTTTTAAGGATGGTCAACACGGACTGTTTTTCTAGTAAAGTCCATTCGTAAAGAGGATTGTTCACGTCAATACTCGACTGAATGCTTCAAGAACTCGGAAGGACCCATTCCACAGATAAAGGAATATAGTCCCCCGATTTAATACCAGTATTAAAATGGAAGTTCCATTGAAATATACCTCTTCTGCAGGCCTGCTTGCAGTTGACCTCATCCCTTTGCTCATCCTGTCCCTTTCTTGATCACCATGGCTAAACATTGCCAAGGAAGCTTGCTCGATTGCTGCAACAAAAGCAAAGAAAGGTAGGTAGAAAATCTTCAATGCAGTACTGCAGTACCTGTTTGTACTTGTAAAGTTGTGCCAAAAAGCACCCAATACCACATCGCAAGCCTCATATCCCATGTGCCGAATTAATTGGATAAGGGGAAATATTGAAACTCATCCACTCCCCCAGCAAGCCACTCTTCTGTGACGTACATGGGACTCGAACCCAGACTCCGGCCCAGAACGTGTGGCGAAGGGTTTTCGTTATCAGGCGCAAAGGAAGAACCGGCAAATTTCAATCGTTATGCATATTCTTGTAATTAGTTGTTACTAATATCATAGCTAGTTATATTATTTATAACTAATTATAACTATTATTGCAGTTCCCTTAATTGTTAGAGTTATTGTAATTAATTATATACATTATTGGAATAATTAAATATTGATGTAACTAATTATAATGAATTGGGTTCGCCTCACACCAATCGACGCATTGGTATACTTCTTTCGTGTGCGCTAAAGCGTTCAGGCGCAAGGCGTATGGCCTTGTGGAAGGAACAGAGGAGCTTTTGAACTTATATAAATAAAACGTGTTCCATGGTCCTTTCTGACGACTTTCAATGCCAAGGTCCTTGGCTGCTTCAAAGTTTTACTTTAGGCCACTTAATTTACAAGCAGCAGCCTCATTGACCACCCGAAACTGCTTGTGAAGACGAGAAATTGAACAGCAACTTGGCGCATTTTTGAGTGTCTAGTTGCAAAGTGCCAAGCTCTGTGTAACTGTAATACACAGTTCGCTTCAAGGTAAATCCAGTATGCTGCCTTGGTCGCACATCAAAGAGATACCCACATAGATGTCCTTTTGAAATGACATGTAATTACATCAAGTTGGCACCCGAGTCAGGCGCGACCAAGTGACCAAGTGACCAAGCTACTTTAAGCGGACAACCATATGACTTAGAATTAGAAATTAGAGAGTCTAATCCAGTCAAAGCCTTCGAAAAACGCTTTCGGGTAAGAAAGACATAGAAAGACATAGAATCAGTCAGCCTCCAATCAACTCGTGTATCTGCTAAGCCGAATGGAAACATTGAGACGAAGGTCAGTCCAATACCTACTCTTAAGCCTAACTTCAATTCCTCTCATATTTCTCAAAATCTGTGTGATGCTCTAAAGAGATGAAAGATAACTAAGCATGGGTTAGTAACACAAGGTTCCTTACCTTCGGCATGCTTAAGCAAGCCAGTTTATATATTTTAATGCGTGCATAATATATTAACATCGTGCAGTAAAACGTCTACAAGAAAATAAAATAAGAAACAACATGCAACTAACAAAACACAATCTACTACCATATTTAAGTCAAAAAGTAAAATAAAAAAGAAAAAGGAAAATCTACCAACTCATTAAAACGGAGACCAACAGGGATATTGGCTAATGGGGCAGATATTGGTGCTAAGTCGGTGCGTGTATAGTATCGCCTGATTGGCTCTCAATAACTGCCCCTTCTATCGTTGGCCCTTCAGCCTCGCCTCTTCCCATAAGGTTGCATTGGTTGCTGAGCGTTATCGCCATACTTTGAAGTAGCTATCACGGCGTATATCCGGAGCATATGAGTATTTTGGATTAAGTATTAAGTTGCTAACATCATAATGGTGTAAGTGTAATTTTGCGCCAAGCCAGGTTTATCTGGACAGTATGCAGACCATTTAGTTCACCCAGGTGTTGCCTGATTTAATTACATCTTGACTTTGTTGTAAAACGAGAAAACGTTGAAAAGTTGAACGGACAGAATACGATCAGTTCAAGAGGTCTGCTCAGTCTACAACGCAATATGCTGCTCTATTTAAAAAATGTTGATTCCTTGACCATCAGAATGTCGAACTCACTCAAATCTTTGGAAAGCCAATGAAAATACCACATGCGATACCTTCACAAGGGAATTTCAAATGCGAGTGACTGATTCACCGGTCTAATGAACTTCTGGAAACTGTTTTCTTATCGCGTTCCTGACCAAACTATGTCCTGCATCTGCAGAGCTAACTGAACGAGCTAAATGGATGAAAGTGAACGACTCACCTCCTGTCTTGTAAGCCTTAACGTAGGCCCGGGACTCTGCAAACACGTTGCCGCAGGGGGCAGGTTTGCAACGTCAACAACTCCTTCGGCATTTGTCAGCCAGCAATCATAAAGTTTTCTGGTAAGAGTAGAAAAACTTTGGCGAAAAGGCGCTTGCGAAAAATGAAGAAGGTTACAATGAAAAGGAAAAATCAGGTCTGATTGTCAAATATACGCAGTCATGAAATACCATCATAGACCAAAAGTAGTTACTGACGATTTTCTTCGTGGCTTTGTTGATAGCAAATATTACCGCTCATGACTTGGACTCCAAATATAACTTGGTCAGTTTAAATAACGTATCAATTTAATTATGTGATTATATAGGTCTGTGGCGGATGCTGACTTTAAAAAACTTTAAAGAAAACACGCGCCCACCAAGCAATTTAAAAGCCAGAAAAGCGTGCTTTATAAACCCTGCCTTGCAGATGATGATCAACCCAGTTTTTACAGTTGAGCATTTGAAAGCCTCCTCGTAGATGCATTTTTCCTAACAAGAAATAAGGTTTTTAAATTAATAGTTTCATTAGTTTAATTAACCATTAATAGTTTTACCTGACGTTGATGGCTGCATTCTCCGCAGTGCATCGCAGATCGCGAGTGAAGATTAGGAGAGAATCCATTACCAGGTCATCCATACCCTATAAAATTTTTAAGTTTGGGTTAATCGTAGAGTCACGTGAGTGGTTCAAGTAAGGCAGGGGTCGGGAACCTATGGCTCTCGAGCCATATCTGGCTCTTTTGAAGTCTGCATCTGGCTCGCAGACAGATCT
>QQSS02196589.1:0-12557 GCA_003687565.2 Craspedacusta sowerbii
TATATATATATGCATGTATGGAATTCGTCAGAGCTGAAGAAGACCTGGAACAACCTTTAATGTTTAGGTAGTGTGTGAGATGGGCGAGATGTATGAGTGATCGCACACGAGTTAAATTATACTCTCTTTTAAAGTTCTTGAAAGGTCTCTCATGCATGGTTGTACGTGGTACTGTGCTAAAGATATGCTTCCACGTTACGAGATGATGAGACGCAGAAGTTAAAGCGGCAGGTGCCAAAAGGAAAGAAAACCGTCTAAAATAATCCCTGTTTTCAAATCTGGCTTCTAGGCGTAACTATCGGCTTATGTTATTACTATCACACATAAATCAAATATTTGAGAAGATCATTGCTTCTCGAATCACAAAGTATTTAACAAATGCTAGACAACCCTTATACAGTGTATAATATACACATTTCAACGTGGTTTTAGAAAGCAGCACTCAGCATCTCATGCTCTAATTTACATTACTGATCAGGTTAGGAAAGCCATAGATAGCAATAAGAAAGCCTGTGGAATTTTTGTAGATCTTCAAACGGCCTTTGACACTGTTAACCATGAAATATTAGTTGAGAAACTTAACTACTATGGACTAGAAGAACAAGTGGTTCCAGTCATGCTTCTCTGACAGAACACAAGTTGTTAAGGATTTGAATCCCAGCCAAGTACAGTTAAACATGGGTACCACAAGGGGCTGTACTAGGGCTTCTGCTATGTCTATTATATATTAATGACCTACATATGTGTATTGCTCATTCGAATGTATATCATTTTGCAGATACAAATCTCCTTTGCATCGAGAGCACCTACAAAAAAAACTTCAGAAGAGCTTAAATCGAGATCTTAAGTGCCTACAAAAATGGTTATTAGCTAACAAAATAACTCTTAATTAAACTAAAATCAAAATAATAATCTTCCAAAAAGTTCTAACAGTAAAATGAATTGAATCCTATAAAATTAAGCTAGATGGACATGAAATTGATTTTTCTGACCACATTAAATATCTTGGTGTATACATAGAAAAGTACATGAACGGAGAGGCCCCTTGCAGCAAAGTACAACCTAAACTCCAACGAGCAAACGGAATTCTAGCCATACTGAATCACTATCCACCTACTTATAAGCTGATTAACATCTACCACTCCATCCTTTTATGCTCCATAACTAATGCCTGTCAACCCTGGGGGCAGCAACGCAACAAGTACTATTTTAAAAACATACTTGTAACACAGCAAAACAAAGCCAGGCGTATCATTTTCTGACTTCCAAAGCTCTACTGTTAGCTTATACAAGTAAAACGTATTCGAGAAGACTTTGTCTGGGGGTTGATGGAATCCCGGCAGACTTAAAAACAGATGGACCTGAAAAAATGAAGACTTTACTGAATACAAAAACCAGCGAAACTCTGTCATTAAATTGATAAAAAGCAGTAAACGCACATTTTACACAAATTACTTTATACAGAAAATAAACAAACGTGAGAAAAACGTGGGATGGTATCAAATCAATTCTGAAACAGAACAAAACAAGTAACCCATATCCAACATCCATAACTGACCACGAAAACAAGGCTGCGAAAAAGCCGAAACACGTCGCAACGGTCTTCAATAAATATCTTTCTTCTATTGGAAAGGTTCTTGACGCAGGAATCGGTAAGTCACCAAATAGGTTTCAAAAATACTTGCCACCTAGTGTTAACCATAGTCTATTTTTAAAGCCTACAGACCCAACTGAAGTGGTTAGCATTATTAAATACTTTGGCGCTTTGAAAGATTCGGGATCATTTACCATTCCAACCAATCTTCTGAAGCTTGACTTTTCATCTCTTGCAAAAACCACTGTCCATTTTTATGAATCTATCTTTAAGCAAGGAGTCTTCCCTACCATTCTGAAAGTTGCTAGAGTGATACCTGTATGCAAGTCACACTGTGTACAAGTCAGGAGCCAAGGAACTTTGCGGCAATTATCGCCCATTATCTCTTTACTAATCACGCTTTAGTAAATTTCAAATCTTGCATACAAGATCTTAGAGATCTTAGACGGCGGCGAATATGCAGGTGGTCTATTCCTTGATTTTCAAAAAGCATTTGATACGGTGAACCAAAAAAGTTTTGATTTGTATTTTTATTTTATTTTAAAGTCAGATTCGCCACATACAAAAATATGTTCCAAAATACAGGAGGCAATACACACTGATTAAAAGTAGTCATTCTAGTCCAGATGCATATGAATTTATGGCATGGTTCTTCTAAAAGGCCAGAAGAATTTTCATGAAGCACCATTTATTGCGACGCAAGCTATAACGCAGACCACTACATTAGGACGCCATCCGAGAAGATTACAGATCGTAAATCCCAGCACATACTATGCGGGCTTTTGCATAAAAAATTCAAAGAGAGAACAAAATCAAAACCAAATATTAATAATGAAAATAATAAGAGTAATAATAATAACAATAATAATAGTAAAAATAATAATAATAATATTACTATTAAGAAAGTGAAAAATAAAATTAAATTAAACTTGAAAAACTTGAGATTTATGGTGTTCGTAACAGGGTGTAAACAATTTGTCGCTATTAACCATGAAAACTCTGACCTCAAGGATACTGACTAAGGTGTGCCCCACGGGTCAGTTCTAGGTCCCTTACTATTTACAATATATATTAATGATTTTCGGCTTTGCCTGTCTTCGGGTGTAGCACAGCACTTTGCTGGTGACACCACTATCTTAAATCGTTCCAAGTCTATTAAAAATTTGAAGAAAAAATGTCGTGACCTATCAACAGCTTGGGATTGGCTTTGTGCAAACAGACTGATGTTGAGTCCAAGTAAAACTGAATTGCTTTTGTTACGTCCTAAAAGCAAGCGCCTCAACATAAGATTAACGTTAAAAATTAAAACAAAAAAATATTCCCTTACATTAAAGTTAAGTATCTAGGTGTTCTATTGGACCCAGGACTATCCTGGCGTACTCACGTTGCTGAACTTTCTGAAAAGCTTTCGAATGGACTTTTAACTAGAATCCGACACTTTGCTGACTTTCAAACTATTAGATCCCTATACTACTTGTTACTCCACTCCCATATGACATGCGGTTGCCTGGCATGGGGTTAGCCAGTAAGAAGAAAGTCATCGGACATCGCTATGTAGCTGTATAGGCTACAGAAGCAAGCCTTAAGCATAATCACATTTTCTTAACATAATATGCCAACTTTAGACTTATTCAGGCATTCCGATATATTGAAACTCGAAGGCAGCAATCGCATTAAATTAAGCTCATTAAGCTCAATCATTATTCATGATTGGCATGGTAAGAAACTCACTCTTGTGTTTGAAGAAATTTTTTGTCAGTGAGTAGGGGCCATATGATTTTCGGTCAACAACGAGCTGCGACATACTATAACCGGAAGGTTAGAGACAATCCGCTAATGGAGAGGTTACATGGTGCCTGCGTTTTCCTTTCGGTCTAAGAGTGTCAAGTGGAGCATCCGTCATATCTGGTTGAAGGAGTTTCTAAGGACAGAACGATAGGTAAAAGTGGTACCCGCGTGATCGCCAACAGCTAGTTCCAAAAAGAGTTTCTTTGACACCTTTGGATGAACAGAGTCAGCCTGCTACATGTCCACCAGCTGACGAGTCAGATTCCGACTCCGGTATTAGCCGTCTACTAAAGATTGCAATCACATCTCTCATACGGATGTCTAGTCTGGGGTTTTGCAGATAGATCAGTATTAAAAAGGTTATACCGTATACAGAAACGTACTCTGCGAATCATAATCTTCTCTGACTTCCATGACTTGACCTCGAAGCTATTTGAGCAGACACAAATACTTAAACTTGATGACATAATCGAACTGAACAGATATCTCTTCATGTACGACTGGAATAAAGGCCAATTGCCATATTCCCTAAGGTCACCTATATCTGTAAAAACACTCCCCAAGAATACCAGAAATAGCAGAGTTAGAAAGCTTTATGAACCAAAGACTAATACCGTTAAGTATGGCGACAGATCCTTGAAGTTTGTTGGTCCAAACATCCTCAATAGCCTGATTTACTATGGCATAGACGTTAGTATTAGTAAACCACAATTCAAAAGACAGCTATATGCCCTCTTCATTGAAAAATACTAGGTCTTAACATTGCTACTACACACTAATGTATAACCTACTAGCTAAATCATCAAACAGCTAGACCCATGCTTGTTGAAAACGTTATCTAAATTTTTAAGATTTTGTATTTAACCTGCGATGTTATGGTAGTACGAATATCTAACAATGTTTTAGGAGGTTCTTCTACCCTAATTAGCTCTGCTAAGAAGAGTCCTCCTTCCCAAGTAGCTATCCAATACGATTATTTTGCTGGAGTTAACTTTTACCTTGCTATTTGTGAGAAATAAATGTTGTTGTTGTTGTTGTTGTTGTTGTTGTTGTTGTTGCTTATCATGTTATGCCTTCCTCATCAACGCATAACTAACGAGTCCTTCCAACAGGAATGAATCCCGTTAGACTTGAAGATTTCAAAAGTAACTCCTGTACACAAAACCTTCCTAGCTAACTCTTGTATTTACAATCGCCGGATTTCCTTGCTTTCTTCTATCAGGAGTGACTTAAAAAGTAATCCATGGTAGAATAACAAACTGTCTAAACAAATTTGAACTTCATGTTATTACCTCTTTCGTCTCCGCAAGAAACACTCCACAACTCACGGTCTACCTCTGCCTGAACGAGAAAATTAAGTCTTCTCTTCATTGTCCACTAGTAAAGTGTTTAGTGAAATTAAAAAAAATCTCTCAACACTACAAACTGCGGCAACTACAAAATCCTTTTGCGTAAACTGGGAAGCAAAGGCACCATAATCTTAATAATCGTCAAGAAAAGCAGTTTGTAACAATAAACGAGCAAGAAACTCCTGTCATGGACATAAATCATGGTGTTCCACAGGACTTCGTTCTTGGTCCACTACTCTTTTTAATTTATATAGACAATTTCTGTAACTGCCTCTCATAATCAGTAGCTCACCAAGTCGCAGATAATCTACCGTTCGATTGATTCGTGCGTACATAAACGTTATCAGAAAGTCATTTTGGACGCGTAAAAAGTTTTTGACTTGCTCTGCGCCAACCGCCTAACTTTAAATACTAAAAAGATCGACTTCGTTCTATTTTAAAACACCAAGCAAGAAAACGAAACAAAGACGTATTGTAGGATAAGAAGCGCAAAATTTCTTTCTTTGAATTATAGTGATTTATTTTGGTGTACTGTTAGATTGCCCTCTAACCTGGGAACCGCAAATAGCAGAGCTCTCTATGTAATTGAACAGAGGAGTTGTAAATCTGTTTAACTACGTCACGTGGGCTCTTTGAAAGCCTTTTAAATTACTTCAGACTTTTTTAATCATATCTGTCGTACGGATACCTGGTGTTTTTTTTTTTTGCATAGTTGGGTGCCCTGTCCGTAAAGTCCGTTAAGTCCGTAACGTTTTTTTTTAACGAATAACGGTCCGTTAAAAATTGGGTACCAAGTTCGTTACATTTAAGAGCGTTAAATTTTTCCTGCCCGGCCCAACAATCATTTGCATTTTCTGCCATAGACTTTTCTATTTAATTCAAGACAAGTGCTTTTTTAATTTGGGACGTTCACTTGCATACGCTACCCCGTCCCGTGTCGTGCACATGTGCATGCCTGTCTCTGCTAAATTGGTTCGGCGATGTTGTGGGTGCGGCGCGCCATGCAGCGTTACCTTGCGTGGGCAGTAATTTTATAGTTATAAAACTGTTGCTCAAGCGCCTACGCTAGTGCTCTAGCACAGGTCTATTTTTTCCCCGTGCCGTCTTTGTTCCTTGTTGCAAGCATGGGACAAAACTTTTCTGGCACGTGCAGATTAGTTGTTATTTTTTTAGGCACTACTACCTGCCTTACCCCAAGTGTCTGCCATTTAGTATTTCTTTGGTTCTTTGGTATGCACGCATTGTGCTCAGTACCAATTAGTCTTTTAAGTGCGTCATTTCATACTACCCGTGGGCAGCTTTACAATGCCTTTAGCATTAACTAAATCGATTATTTTGTGCTTGCGTTCTCGAAGACAGATATTAGTATAGTTCGTGTTTTTGAGGTAAGCTTCGACAATATGCATGTAAGCGAGATTTACTAAATGAAGTAAAGTCAGAACTTCAGCGAAGAGCCTGAAGCCTTGCGAGTGTAAGCGAGCTAAGTGGTAGGTTAAATTTTTTCAGTGCTCTGTTATTGTGCGCGTTTTGTTGGCTAATGCGCCTATTCTAAGTCTGCCTGCTCTAAGTCTCTGATTCGAACATGTTATCCGGAAGTAAAAAGATGTTTATTTTGTCACTTGATGTCACTTTTGTATTTTATAGTTTTACATTGTTGTTAAAGTGCAAAATTTTCGGTGGATAACAGCAGGGAGGCTTTATCAACGCGGCTATACGTCACACCCGTAAAAAGCCTTTTTAAATTCGGACCCCAAAAGTACCGGTAGTGTTTTCCAATATCTTGAAAGCATTCTCGCGCCGCCACCCCACCACACAGCCGCCCAGTTGTGTTTCAGTGCGCAAATTTAACTTGAATTGCGTTGATCGTAGTCCTTATTGTGTGCTACTAACTATTGCTCACTCCAGCCGACGCCAACCCTTTACGCGACCCAGGGACGTCCAACATGGCCGAACGAAATATCCCTGTTCACTCCCTTGCTGCTGCTGCAGATTCTGGTGCTGTTGTTTTGAGTGCTACTACTAGTTTTGAGGCTGCTCCTGGTCCTAGTATTCAGCCTGAGGTACGTGGTGGTGGTGACCATCCTTGGCTCCACCTAGAGGCTTTTCTGCAGTTTTTGAATGTGAAATTTACAAAAAGATCTGTTTCCTACACATTTCGTTTGTGCAAGCCAAACACATGTCACAAGCTTGGCCAATCTGAAGTCGCATGTGAAGAGAGCTCTCCCAGGTATTAGTTTTTTGTATTTATTATTAAACTGAATCAAAATTAAATCAAAATTAAATTAAAAATCATCTCAAATTGCCTTGTTGGAAACTTGGATATAATAGAGTGAAATACCTCACTGATTGAACTGGGCATTGCCTGTATACAGTCGTTTTAATTCATTTTCGAAATGTCCATAGTATGGTCCTTACCTGATTGAACATTGGACTGTGTAATTTCTGTAGATTGTTATCTTAATAAATTTTCGAGAAAATACCTCGCAAATTCATTAATTTAATTAGTGATTATTTAAATTTTATTCTTTGAGGTTTTAAGGTAGCAACATTTGCGAAATGCAATTGTAAGACTAAGTTACGAAAGCATGTTGCAAGTTTTTGGCCCAATTTTCAATATTGGCACGGTTTGTTGCCCTCATTGTCTAGGAAGTTTCAAGAGTTTGAGAATCTCATCAGCCATGGACCAAGACGAGGCAAACATCAGCGAAAGATGCATCCTTCCTCTGCTTTTGCCTCTGGGGACTTTCCTCGGCAGCAAGATTCAGAGTCTCCAGCCAAACGACAAGCATCTATTACCAAGTGGGCCGGTAATACTGGTTTAGGCAGGAGCCAGGCTGTTGCCGAAGACAAAATTGTTGATTTCTTCGTCGCTAACATGATCTCTTTACGGGTAAGAAATGTATTTGTAAGACACTCCTGTAAGATAATGCAATTTTAGCTCTACATTTGGTGGTGAATTATTTTGCAATTTTCTACATCGCTAAACTTTCCTTACTTTGACCTCCAGTCCTGCTTTCGATAAAAACAGCTAAAATTTGAAAAAAAAAACTTATCTTTTGTATGATAGAATTCAGGCATACAGGTACCCAGTGCCGGATTAACCCTTAGGCAAATAAGGCACATGCCTTAAGGCCAGCAAAAAATCCAGGCCACAAAAAAATGTATACATAAATTTATATTTATGCCTTATCTTTATTGAAAAGAATTAAAGACGCAAAACGATCAACAATGGCTCAACAGCGTCTTTCTGTACTTTCACTTCTGTGCATTGAAAGTGATTTGCTCAACAACGTCAACTTCAAAGAACTAATTGACAAATTTGCAGTTATAAAAGCGCGAAAATTTTAAATAATGTAGTTTTTGCCTAATAAATATTCTTTTTTAAATTTTACTTTTCTTCTTTTTGTGGGAAAGTCCGTATTATCTGTATTTTCAGGCCACTTATTAAAATGTGCCTTAGGGCCAACAAAGCCTTAATCCGGCACTGCAGGTACCGGTACATTTTTTATTCGAGGACATGACTCAGCAGACACAGCGCAAGTATCTGTTTACCCATCCAAAGAAACTTTATGTTTAGGTGGTAGAGTCGGCTTCCTTTTTGAACCTGCTCCGTACCCTCAACCCAACGAAAAAAAGCATCTCTCGACAGACGCTGGGCAGGGAGATTCTTGCTAAACATAAAGCCATGCGGGATCATATCGCCAGGTAAGAGAATGCCATATTTTGGTATTTTTAATTACATTTTCAGGCCATGAGGCAGACTTGGGATCCGGATGAGTATTTTTTGCGGGTGTTGGCGGGTTGGTAAGGGCAGTGCCTATTTTCTATGTTTTTACAGGGTCTTTTTGATGCAACACGTTATATGCAAAAGTAAGGAGAGTTAAAATATCATCATTTATCTCAGCCTGCTAGAGGGTGTTTCTTGGGTGGCAACAACTGCCGACTGTTGGTCTGCGCATCACAATTCTTACCTTGGCATGACTCTCCACTGGCTGGACCCCACTACTGTAAAAAGAAAGCAAGCTGTCCTGGCATGTCGGAGACTCAAAGGCCCACACACCTTTGATATTCTTGCAAAGACCATCAGTGACATTCACTGCAAGTTCAATGTGCAAGACAAGATCAGGCGAACAACAACAGACATTTGTTATGCCTGCTGAGGAGGAGCCTGCTATGCTGGTGGAAGTCCTAGAGGATCCTGAAGATGCAGAGGAGCCTCCTGAGGCTGTTGAGGTTTACGAGGTCCTTGAGCAGGCCAGTGCTACCAGCATACTTCCAGCACATATGAAGTGTGCTGCACATGCATTTAACCTCGTAGCTACAAAAGATGCGGAGAAGGCCATGCAAGATGCTAAGTTCAGTCCTGTTAGTAGGAGGGCCATGGGCAAGGCTCCGGCACTGTGGAATGCACTGAATCGCAGCACCAACAATGCGGATATTATCAAAGCTGAGCTGAAGAAGAGGCTGGTGGTCCCCAATGCTACCAGGTGGAACTCCACGTATGATGCTGTGGCGGCCCTCGTCAGCTTCTTTGCGACACACAGGTAAAGTAGGTTCATTATTTTTGTTTTAGTCTTGCCAATGCCAGGGTTGCGAGCGACCCCATTTTTACGGTTTTTCCTATCGGGCTCAGGCTTTCTTTTCTGACTCGGGCTCCGTGTCAGATTCTGATAATAAATATCCGGTATCCGTAATCGTAACAAAATGGTTTTAAATCTTGTATGTTCTTTTGTAGGTTCATTTTATTGTTGTTACAAGTATACAAGACAATTTAGTTTTTAGTCTACTTACTACCGGCCCGGAAATTACAATGTTTCTAGGTATTAGTTTTCATTATTCATTATTATTATTCTAATATTTTATTCATAATTTGTTGTGGTTCTTTCAGAGTGGAACTTCCGCGGGCAATGACCAGACTTGACCTCAACACCTTTACATCGGAGGAAATGAGTACTCGAAGGAGTATTTCGAGGTCATGACTCACGTGGACCAGGCTTTGGTCAAGCTGCAGGGTGAAAGTCTGGCCTATTTTGGCTGCATGCTTCCCATTGTGGCAATCACTACATTAAACTTGAAAAACGTCTAGGCAAAGACGCAGCTCTCTTTTTGTAAGCCTCTGGTGGATGCTCTGCTTGAGGGCATTCAGAAAAGGCTTACCCATTTTTTAGATGACCATGAGTTCCGGCTGGTCTGGTTGGCAAAAACGGATCCTTCCCGTGCTGGCATTGTGCGGCTAGTCATGGAGACTGAGCTAGAAGTGGCCTTGAAAGAAGCTGCCTATGCAGGGTCCGGCTCCGAATCCAGCAGTGAAGAACTGGATGAAGAAGATTTTTTTGCTGCGATTACTGATCCTTCTAAAGATTCTTCCTCTTCCTCGACAGCCAGGATCCTGAAAGCCAAGGCCCAGAGCTTGTTAGTGACATGGCTAGATAAGGGCTCCAAGATGGACTTTAGTGATGCTACCGTTTTGGGCGAGCCAGCTCTGAGGAACCTAGTCATTAATTTTAACACGGCAATCCCTGCCAGCGCAGCAGTGGAAAGATTATTTTCCACTGGAAAGGAGATCCTTTAGGTCAGCTATCGTATTCTTCATTTGAAACCCTTATGTTTCTGAAGGGCAACCTGCACCTTCTGGACCAGGCCCTCCGTTACTGCCACTAAATTTAAGCATTTTGATTATCTTCAAAATAAAGATCTAATGCTACTAATCAGTTGTTTCTCTTCGGGTGAAAATCGTTTTTGACCTACTGTTTCTTTAAGGTACGTGTGAATGCACACAGAATTCTAATTAAAGTAGTTTTATGTTTGACTTTAGATAGCAGTTTCAACAAGATTTGTAGGGAGTTTTTTCATATCAAATGATATGTCGTGCGATGCTCTTAGTCATGCATGCTTTGATAAAAATGCTAGTGTCTGGGCTACAAATCATGAAAAATGCTCGCTGCTTAGTGTATCCGCACCAGCTAGTGTAACAAAGGTAGCAGTTAATTATATGTTAAATAAGTTCGTTAAGTCAAAAGTTTAACGAACCAACGGACTTGCTAAAGGTTTAAAGGACTTAACGCTTTTAACGCTCTTAACGGACTGATTTTGTTTTTTCTTTAACAGACATAAAAGTAACGGGCCTAGAAAAGTAACGGAACAACGATTAATGGAAGTTGCTTTTCAAAGTAACTTTAACGATTACCGCATAAAGGAAGTTACTTTTGAAAATAACGATGCCCAACTATGGTTTTTGTGGATATCTGATAAAGCGATGAAGACTTTTCAAGAAGAACCAAACTAACACTTCTGGATGTCACAACGCCTTACAGATGTGCCTTGCAGAGAACTATTTTATGTGGGAAGAAGAGATCCGATGATTTCAGGACTCAGAACCTATTGGGGTGTCCCTGATTGTGGTAATAGTGGAGGCCTACCTACAACATTTAGAGAAAAGAGCATCTTAGCCAGCGTTTGAAAAGGGCATTGCTGTTATCTCTTACCGAAGATATGTTGACGACTCCCACGCACGATTTAAAAGTTTAACAAAAGCAGAAGAATGAAAGGACAAATTAAGTAGTCAAATCCACGGAAGTCCATGGAAATCCATGGAAACGGAAAGACAGGACAAGATGTTAAATTTCTCTGACGTAACCATTATCAATGCCCAAAATAGAAATGGGTTCAAAAGTTTTAAAAAACAAGCCATTAAATTACATTAGACAATAAAACCGCACTCCTCTCTTAAACGTTTGTGGGATTTGTAAATCGAGCAAAAATAATATGAGGCAAAAATTATTTAGAAGAAAAGATTAAGTTTCTGCTGGTCGGTTATTAACTTAAGCAAAGGCCTGGAATTTAATAACATTGTTCGCGAGCAACAAGGAAACTAAAGGAAACGATGAAATAGTGCCTTTAGAAAATGACAGCATCGTAAAAAATCCTCAGGAAGTTAGTGAAAATTTCAATAATTATTCCATAAACATTGTAAAGCACAACTCTGGTCGTAAGCTCAAGGACTGTTCTGCAGATTTTTTATCTGATGATCCACAAGAGCTCGTAAAAGATATGCATGAAGTTTGTGTGGATTACCCAAGCTTACTTAAAATAATTTTGCCTTAAGACTGCTGAGAGAAGCTATTCTTACGTGGCAAGTATACACTGCGTTTATTAAGAACTGCTGCAGAATGACTACCTAAGGCCCCGCATACAGTTTATAAGCGTGCCATAATTACAGACGGGGTTCACCCTACATTCTCCCTTTCGCACATATTGTTTAGTTTATGACATCCCAAGGAACAGCTCCTGGAATTATTCGTGGTCTTCGTATGCGCAAAGGGTATCGTCGATTTTATGGATTCTCCTCATCTTCGCTCGAATCGGTCTCGTAAGAGGATTCGCTTTCTGTAACTGGTTCGAGCTTCAGCGAGTTTTCACGGCTTTCTGGGAGTTTAGTAGGAGCGGTAGCATCATCCGTAGTGCGTGATATGAACTTTTCAAGCCTGTCATGATGGACAACTGAGTCTTTAGTTGTTTCCTTTAGTCGGATTCGGAAGTTAACTCCATTGGGGAGCTTGTCCACGATCACCCATGGTCCGGTTTTCCTGGGGGAGAGTTTTCGGTTCTCCCCCACGCGATAGTGCTTTATTTTCAGCCATACCAAATCTCCCGGCTGGTAGTTAGTTGGGCGTAAACGTGCGTTGTGTTGTTTCTTCATGGCTTCCCGAGACAAGTGTAAGTGTTCTGCTACGTGAAGTATATGGATTGTAGCCCGAAAGCCAGTTCATTAGCATACTCTTCGGCTGAAACGGTGTCGCGCAAGTAAAGATGCCTTTTCTGGTCGA
>QQSS02196600.1:0-12556 GCA_003687565.2 Craspedacusta sowerbii
AGTAGTAGTAGTAGTAGTAGTAGTAGTAGTAGTAGTAGTAGTAGTAGTAGTAGTAGTAGTAGTAGTAGTAGTAGTGGGATGAAAGGATTAATATTTGCTCGCAAATATAAAGAACTGCACCGAGATATCAAGGGCTCCTTCAACCAAAACCACATAATCTGGCCGAATCTAACATAGGAGCATTAGAAATAGCAATTTTTGCTTAAGAAATGCTTAAAGACCGTGTTCGCGAACATTAAAAACAAACCTAGATTGCTTAAAGAGTCATTCATTAGCTCTGGACGAGTTGATGTGTTCTACCAGAGCCTTCCAGACCTAAAGATCTTAACTTTTCCCCCCACTTTCGACCAAGTGACTTTGTGGATAAGGTTGAACTTCAGCTGAATAAGTGCGTTTAGTTGAGCAGCAGCTTCATGGCAAATCTCACTAACGTGCAGTTCAAAAGTCGATCTTATATCTATTTTGGCCGCAAGAAGAGCAATCCAGTTATATAAGCAAACCATCCAGTTTCTTAAGTGCAAGATTGATTGAAAAGTCTCAGGGTCGGCAATCACGTCTCTCAAAGCAAGCCAGTTAACTAGGCATATCCTGACGGGTGTTGTGATCTCGTAAACTTTGGAGCTTGTATTTAGGTTGCTTGTAGTTCTTTCCTGCGTGGGGTCATCATGCCTTCAATAAAGCGTCCATTTATTGGAAGTTATATTATCTTAAACACTTGCTGCAAAGTTTACAAGCTTTCGAGGAAGCTGGCCCTCTCCAGTTGAACTATTTACATTTAAAGCCTGGAAAAGCCAATTTTATCTCCTCCACTGAAACTTCTCGGAATTGGAAACTATAATTTGGCGACGGCTTGGCCTCATTGTTATGGCAAATATTCTCTAATCTGCATCCAGTGATTACTGCCTATCACGACAGTGGTGCGGTATCCACGTACTGTCTCTTTCATAGGAGCGGGTTTATCTTAAACCTAATTATACACGGCCGACATAATCTTCGAAGAACATGACAATCGCAATTGGGTTTTTCATCGCAATCGAAATACGAACGCAGTTATGCGCTAAGATTTCATGGTCGAAGGGAAGGACTGCCTTTTGGTGAACTTGAGAATTTTCCAATTAAGGGTGCGCGTCTCGGAACTCATTCTCGTTTGAAACGAGAAATTTCGAGAAAATTAGAGAAATGCCTCGTTTCGTTTGAATCGAGGCCGATGTTCTTCTCCTCTCGAAACTTCTCGTTTCGTTTGAAACAGACCTCTGTCTTGTCTCGAAACTTCTCGAAAGTCAGAAAGACCCTTCGTGTGTACCCGCCTCGAGTTGTTTTATGAGATTGCCGTATCGGGAGTTGCGTTCTTACCTCATTTTGGTGTCTTGAACTAGTATGACCAGCTCCTGCAGTCATTTGTCATCTGTGGAAAGGCATGCGGACCCGGTCGCGCTTGTCCTAATATGTTACACGTCATGTCTGTGTCGTGATATTTGCGTGATTTTGAAGACAAAATGTCCCACATGTTTGCGTCTCGAAACTCGTTCTCGTTTGGTTGTTTTGGTCGAGGATCGTAAGGCCAAGAGTTATGTGGCCCTTAGCTCGCGTTGAGCAGCTAATCGTTAGTGGGGATGGATTGGTGCGTGGGGCCAAGGTTCGGCTTGGGGCAGGCTTCAGCGGCTCAGATAGTTCTAAGGCTACATTTGTGGAGCGGCCCGTTCAGAAACTGTACCCCCTAGAAATTAGACATTCAAAGTACTCTGAGGAAACCGGGTTGAGGCTTGCTAGTGGGACATCGAAGGGTGTACTTCTTGAGGGCGAAGGGCGACAAGGAATGCATCTTGAACCTGAGGAAACCGTTCGAATGAAGATCGACTTTCGACAGTTCCAGCAAAGATAGTCGTGTGCGAGCAAAGATCGTCGAGTTCGAGAGATGATTGCAGTTCCAGAAAGGATCGTCGACTTTCGAAGGATTCGATAGAGGAGACTGGTCGTTCTACGCGTGCTGCCGAAGAGGTTGAAGATCGATGCTCAAAACCAGATGTGGCGACTATGTCGAAGGGAATGAACAATAGTCGTCCGACTCGTGCTGCGGATTCAAATGCACTTTTCAAGATGGTGTGTCTTCGATTCAATCATGTGGCCGGCTCTCAGATGTCTCGAGTTCAAACTATTACCTGACATGCGACCTTGATGCGTTGATGCAGGTGTTGGCTGGTCATTCCCACATAAAGATCGTTACTCTGGTCACATTAAAAACAATGCACAATGCACTGCCATTTGATGATGTCAGGCTTTATTTCCTTCGAGGATAGGCGCGACGATAACTTTCTGCTTACATTTGTGGGTTGGATATGGTATGCTGCGTTGAACCAGTCCTTGGTAAATGCGTTGCTGAGGATATACTGAATGGTCTCTTCTAGTGAAGTCATATGAGACAAGAATATATTTAACGCTCCAGCGTAAAATTTTCCAGCTGCCTGTCAGCATTAGACTTCATATGTTCTAATCTAAGTTTGGAGTCACGCCAAACTTCTCCCGAGTAGAGAGCAAAAAAGAAAACGTTGGCATGGAGCTTCATGTCGGTTTGAGGAAAGCGTGTTACGTGAAGAAATCTGCAATTTGTGTCCAGAAATTTGAGAAATGATGTATGCGAGAAGCTGAAGAAATTTAACGACAAAACATTTTTGTTCATGTAGCTTTGCTTATTGTCCTCTATTTACAAATTCCACAGGAAACACATGGCTCATTCAAAGGGTAGCCTCACTAAAAAGTTGTCACGATTAATCCAACCTAAATTTGATTTTGATAAATATGTAACTAATATTTCATCATACAAACTGTCTTCATTTCAAAAGCTGGCTATTTTCAGAGGACTGGATTTTGCCATTTCCGAATAACCAAATAAGCAAGAGATGTTCGCCTCTATTGAACATTATTGGTTGCTTGAGGACAAAATTAGTGAGGACATGAGGCATCTTGCTAGCAGCTATCTAACAATATCAACAGTCATTGAATATGGATCTATGCAAGTAGACTGCCAGTCACGATCTCTCACCCGGGCAATTGGCAACTCAGAAAGCAAAAAGACATCGTCTTCACAAAACCAGGCAAAGGATATGGAGTCGTGGCAGAATATTTGATAGAAACTTCAGTGCATGGTAGCTCAAAGTCTAGGCCAATCAGCAATTATTGTCCTGAATCCAAAGGTTGACCGCCAAATCAATTCCATCCTTTGCTTCAACGCGAAAGATGCCTAATTCGGCTATCAAAAGCATTCTTACTGAATCTCTAAATGAAAAAGTGCATTCTCTAAAAAAAATGCAAAACTGTCCGGCTCTAGACTGGCTCACATCTACGGCCTACCAAAGACACATAAAGAGAACCTATGTATGAGACCAATTTTTTCAGCAAGTGGTACATACAATTACAATTTGGCAAAGCTACTGGATGAACCCCTAACACCTCTCGCCCTGAGCTAATTTTCTAGAGCTGATATCGCCAAGTTTCCTTGAAAGAAGCTTGGAACTAAATCCGTTGAAGAAGGGAATACTCTTGTCTCATATTACGTCATGGACGTACTTACCAATGTCCCACTGGAAGAAGCCGGTCAATATATCCTTGACAAGGCATTTACCAACGACTGGTTCAACGCAATATACCATTCAAGATTGAGAAAGAAGACCTTTGAAAACAACTCCTGCTAGCTAAACAAAAATTATGTAGAAAATGTGCAGGCTCGAATAGAATGGATGCTGAGACTAAACCACCGTAGGAATAGTCTTTGGGCTCGTTGTAGAAGATAGATGAAACACTTGTTGTAGAATGTTGTTCACCACCCGTCACTTTTGATCTTACCGTTTTTACAAACTCGTGCCGTTTATATATTCAACATAGAAACTACCCAATTAACCCACACAAATTACACGCGAATTGAGAACGCTTATAAATAATAGCTTAGCAATAGAAACATAAACAAAAGGTGCACATACGAAACTAATTAATTATACAAACAGAGAGTAAGTCCAATTCAGCTACTTTCGCAAGGAAGTTCCGTAACGGAAGTTCCTTAAGCTCGTTCTCGACACTCCGGGCGCCGAAAAAAAATTAGTAAACTATACATTATAAGTTTAAGAGTCCATAACTTGGCTTCTGAGGGGCGTTCGCTGCCACGGTTTGTACTATACGATCACTACTTCGTGCGCATGACGCTGTTGTAAGACGGACTCCCCTCCCTTGTCGATCTTCATGCTAATCTTCTTCCATAGGTTGTGTTTTTTTTTTCTGACACTATTCAACATAAAGTTTATTGGCTTTTTTGTCAAAAGAACTGCTGTTAAATTTTGTAGTGGTGGGGTGCTGAGTGTGGCTGGACGAACAACGGATACCAGGCGTTGTATGGTGACTTCCAAATATGGAGCTACACGTGACTTAACAATCACCATGGAAACAGAATCATGGCAAGTGAGATCACGCTGAAGGCAAGGCGTTTCCTTATCTGCCATGCCATCGAGTGTTATTACTTTTCGAAGAGCAGGACTGTTTGTTGTCCTTGATTGCTGCTTGTGTGCTTCTTGAATGCATTGTAAATTGTTTGAATTGCTGTAAATTGCCTGGCTTTCAAAAATGGAACGTGCTGCTGGTTGTGACGAGCTCACGATTTCGGGCAAATCGTTTGTCGCTGGTTGTGTCGCGAGTTGAGCAGTTGTTGTTGCTGTTGTGAGTTGTGAAGCTGATTGTGGAGCAACTCCGCTTACTGCGGTTGCGTCGGTCGTCTGTGTAGGGACTTCGCGTACCGACTTTTCGACATCATTGTTGATGCTCATGTTTGCATCGGCTGCTGTGGTGGAGTGTGCATACAAAGATTGTAGCTGCTCGGGCGTTGTGTTTGTGGCGTTTGCCGTAATGTAGGTCTCTGCAGGTTGTAGGAGTAGCGAATAAACTGTGTTCGTTGCGGTGGGCTGTTCCGCTTTGTTTTCTTGCACAAATAAAGAGGCAGGCTGGCTTACCATATCCTTTAGGTAATATAAGGCGGAATCCAGATCGTCAATTGTTGTACCAGCCTCCTCGCAGAACAGATCGATTTCTTCATAGGCCAAGTGAACTAGTAGCTGCTGGTCAAGCTTTGCGAGCACTTGGCTTTGGTTGTTGATAGGTTCTATAAGTTGTTTTGCTTGCGTGAAGCTTGTTGTTGTGGGTGGTTTGGTAGCGGTCAGGTTGTGTGCTTCCACGAGCATTGCGTCGGCTCGTTCTTTGTGGAACTTCCACCTACCTTCCAAAATTCCTCGTTGAGTAGCATCCATTTTGTAGTCACGGCACCAAAACTTTATGTAGGAAAATGTGCAGGCTCGAATAGAATGGATGCTGAGACTAAACCACCGTAGGAATAGTCTTTGGGCTCGTTGTAGAAGATAGATGAAACACTTGTTGTAGAATGTTGTTCACCACCCGTCACATTGATCTTACCGTTTTTACATACTCGTGCCGTTTATATATTCAACATAGAAACTACCCAATTAACCCACACAAACTACACGCGAATTAAGAACGCTTATAAATAATAGCTTAGCAATAGAAACATAAACAGAAAGTGCACATACGAAACTTATTAATTATACAAACAGCAAGTAAGTCCAATTGAGCTACTTTCGCAAGGAAGTTCCGTAACCGAAGTTCCTCAAGCTCGTTCTCGACAAATTAGACCATTATTGGCAATTATGTGAATAACTCGATGGTGTTGCAATGGGATCACCTCTTTGAGGCACAGATTGCTATATCTTTTATGAGATCTGTAGAAGAACGGCTTCTCGCCGAAAACCATCTTCCTTAATTTTACTGGGGTTACGTGGATGATACTATAACCATCATGCCTAGCATTGACGTAGCATCTATAGTTTGTACAGTCCTCAACAACTACCATGGATCTTTGAAAGTAATCATAGAAGTTGCAGAAAGGAATGCCCTTTCTTGTTGTGGTATGGCCGTCTACATTCAAAATGGTCGCTTATGTTACAGTATACACCATAGGCCTAAAGTCACTGGGCTTTTGCTCGTCAACGTTAAATACGAGAAGTGCTTCATTAAAACAATGCTGCATCGAGCATAAAGTCACAGCTCAGATTAGCACAGAATCTTAAAAGAGATTAGCACTTGTGGGACGCTTTTTCTGGTCTGCAATATCCTCGGGATTTTTTCGATTCGCTCTCTAATGAGTTCACGAACACAAAGTGTCGAAAGATCTTACCGTTGAAGGTCTTCTATAGTCTGGCTATATCGGCATGACAACCCGCCACCTGCACCAACGCATCGAGGAACACAAGCAACAGTCGAACTCAATCGGTCAACACCTGGCTACTCATCAATTGCCGTTCAATTTCGATCTTCACGCCTGCTTCAAACTCTGCGCAGGTGTCGCTCCAAATGGGAGTGTCTGCTAATTGAGAGCTTGATCATCGCGCACCATAAATTCGCCAACTCACTTAACGTACAGTCAGACTCGATTAAGTTGAAACTGTTTTAGCTTGACTTCGAAGAAGTGACTCTAGCGATTTATTCTCTGCTTGCTTTTGTTTTTCGTTTTTTTTTTTTTTTTTTTTTTGTATTCTTGTTCGGTGATGGTCCAAGAAAAGACCGAAACCTCACGAACATTATAAGCTTCATTCCTCGCCTCGAAATATATATATATATATATATATATATATATATATATATATAACTTACAACAGAAAGAATACGATTTCTGTTTGCAGGAGATGTTTCAACTACATCTATTGTCATTCCCACGGAAGTTAGCGTTACATTCAATCAATCAATCAATTAATCAATCAAAATCTTTTCTCGAAAATAGTCCGTTGATAACATTTAAATAAGATTTAAAGTCCACATGTAAATGTACGACACACAATAAATCCTGACATGGAAACAGACTCACAATGAAAATGATCATGATCGTACTGTCAACGGAGGGGAAGATCTCCTAATAGCAAAATGCTAATTAAGCAGGGATCACCCGAAATGCGGTGCGAATGCGTCAGTCTAATTGTTTCAGATTCGCATTGTCATGACAGTAATAAAGACTACATGTTAACATAGCATTAAAATATGTGAACCATTCGAGAAGTAAAAATAAGAGGGGTAGACCATTTTAGCGAGTGAAAGAGTACGGCAGGATCCGAAGAAAGAGTCAATGAAAGGCTACTTATGGCGTAAACGAATCTAGACATAAGTAGCAAGCAGCATGGCTATCATTGTATTCATAAAAATGTGCTTTGGTACAGCAAAATCTATCCCAAGATATAAAATTTGGTTGTGAAGCAAAGCACTCTGATATTTCATGCAAGCACTTCCATACCTATCCGTTTTTCTTCTTGGAATAATTAGGTGCGGTTTTGCCACTAAACTAGTAATTTGTCCCGTTTCATTGTAACTAAAGTAACTGCGGAACGCCTGTGGGAGGTTATCGTTTTTCCAGTCGTAAATGAATTCATACTTTTTCATTTTTATAGTGTCTTCAAGTTTCAAAATGCCTAATTTTTAAAATAATGGGGAAGTTCGCTCTTGTAGGTCAGCAGAAGCAGTTGTTCTTATTGAGCACTTCTGTAGACGGATAAGTTTTTTCACTTCCGCTTTGCTGGCCTGACCCCAGACTATAGAGCCGAATGAAAAATGAGAATGGAAAAAACTGAAGTACAAGCCTTGTAAAGTATTTGTGTCAACATAGTGGTGAATTTTGAATGGCAAACCATTAGCGACGCACAGCATTTTCTCGAGTTCCCTTTTATGAAATTTCCACTGAAGATGTTGATCTTATATGACACCTAGATATTTAACTTTGCTGGAAAAGATAAATTTTGCATCCTCTGATCTTTAATGTTAGTCGAGCGCGGCAGGATTTGTGTTTTGATCGAAAGAGGACTAACTCCGTTTTCTTGGTATTCAGGGTCATTGTTTTGCAGAAAGCCAGTCTAAGATGACTTCCAGTTGTCGAGACATAGACTTCCTCGTTGTTTTAATTGACTTATTGTGGAATAAGACGGTTGTGTCATTAGCAAAGTGGTAGGGAATGGCGGATTGAATGCACCTGTGAAAGTCGTTAATGTACAATAGGAACAGCAAAGGACCTAAGGTAGAACGTTGAGGAACACCATGAGAGACATTTAATGGATCAGAGTCCGCATCTTCTATTATGATGAATTGTAGCCTGTCAAGCAGGTATGACCGGAACCACTCGAGGTATTTTCCTCGTATTCCGTAGGCGCACAACTTGTCAAATAATAATTTTGGTTTACTGTATCAAAAGCCTTCTGAAGGTCAAGAAATAGCGCTCCAACAAAGTTTCCCTTGTCTAAAGACGTATTGATGTAGTCCTTGGTGTTGATCAGTGCATGACAAGTTGAGTGCCGCTTCCGAAAACCAAATTGGAGGTCATACAGGACTCTATGCTTTTAAAGGTAGGTGCGCATTCGGCAGTACATACATCTTTTAAAAAATTTGCTGGTATTTGAAAAAAGCGATATAGGTCTGTAATTGCTGCAGTAATTGCTGCAATTTCTTTTGAACTAGACTTGGTGTTACCATGGCAACCTTCAAGATTTCGGGGAAAATGCCTTGGTTGAACGATTCGTTTATAATGAATGATAGAGGTGCCGACAAATAGTTGGCGCCTAGTTTAAGTAGATTTGAGGAAATACTAAGGGGACCGCTGGCTTTGCTGTTGTTCAGGGAGTTAATTTCAGGAGCAACTTCGTTTGGCATGGTAGGATGTAGAAACATACTGTTAGCTAGTGGCTGCGGCATGAAGTACTGAAAGCTTTTCATCTAGCGATTTGCCAAATTGGTAAAAATAATCATTGAATACATTAGCAATGTGTTTGGCTCCGTAGCTGTGGAATTATCTTCACCAAAAATTTTAGACGGACACGATTTCTTCTTACCTGTTTGAATTATTTGAATTACGCCATCCCACGTTTTTCTCAAGCTATTTACATGTTGCGAGAAATAATTACGATAATAGTCGCATTGCTGTGGTTTATCATTCTTACCACAGTGTTCCTCCTTTGCTTGTCAGTCGCATGGAGAATTTCCTTAGTGCTTTTGTCCTTTTCTCATAATAGTTGCTTAAAAACTTGTTCTCTTGTATTAATCTCAGTGAGAGTTTTGCGAATAACAAATCGCTTTTTCTTTTCCATTTTGTGTATTACATTGTAATCGATAAATACAGAAAATTGTGCAAAATGATCAGAAATGGTGCTGGTTATGTTACCTTTTTTGGACAGATGCCTAGTATTGTTTGAGAAAATGTTGTCAATAAGGTCCGGATCTTGTTGTTACACGACTGGGCTGCATTATAAGAGGTTGAAAGGAATGCAAAGCTAACATGTCGTGAAATTTAGCTGAGTACTTGCAGCAGTAAAATACCAGTAGGTTAATGTTGAAGTCATCCATTAATGCCACAAATTTGTTTTTGGTACTTATCGTATGCAGTGGCGGTTCCATATAACTATTTACACTACACGGCTGGGCTGCATTATAAGAGGTTGAAAGGAATGCAAAGCCAACATGTCGTGAAATTCAGCGGAGTACTTGCAGCAGTCATATGCCAGTAGGTTAATGTTGAAGTCACCCATTAATATCACAAATTTGGTTTCGGTACTTATCTTATGCAGTGGGGGTTTCATACAGTGGCGTAGCAATGGCCCGTTCAGCCCGTTCAATGAACGGGGGCCCCCGAACGGATTGTTTATCAAAAATGTGCTAAAATTACTCCAAAGCAAAGAAAAAATGTCAATAAATTTCCGGTGTTAACACCGGGCCTCCCTTCAACGTGTGGGGAAAGGGCCCCACATGAAAGTCTGAACGGAGGCCCCCACAACCCTTGCTACGCCACTGGTTTCATATAACTATTTAGAAATTCTTCTTGACTCAAGCTAGGGTGCTTATAAATACGTCCCCATATGTATTATTATTTTTGTGACTTTTTTGAAGTTCGATAAATATGGACTCAAACTTATCTTCGATTTGTACTGACAGATCTGATCGAAGCTTTACATCATCGGCAATAGAGTTGAGTTGCGCAGTTCCTCCAGCATGAGTTAAGGTTCTGGTATCAACAGAGTATATTTGTCTAAATCGGTTGAGTATACGAAGTTTTGTCGAAGCCGTGTCTCAGAGATTTAGTAATTAAAGAAGTAGGCGTAGCTCTTCGTGGTGCTTAACAAGGGAAGCTATGTTCATATGCAGGACTCCAAATGACGAGTCGGAGTTCAAGCGTAGCTCACTAAATGCAGAAATGTCATGGTACTTAGATGTATTATTGCTGTAGATAAGCTCGTCAAAATTAGCAGACTGTCCTTGTTTTGCATTTAACAATGACCTCACACTGAGTGAAGGGAAGCTATTGAGATTTAGAAATTCTTGATCAAATCCTGCTAGTAATTGTTGCAACTCATTGTCATTTACACCTCTTAAAGGCAGTTCCTTTTGAAGACGTACCGTACGCGTCCAGGAATTAGATGAGTGAGAGTAGTTGCAGTTACTTGTCGAGGAGCATTTTATATGGAAGTGAACTTTACATGACGTACTTGGATGATATTTTCATTATGCGGAACGAAGAGAGAAGATTGGTTGGGTTAAAAAAGAAAAAAAAAATCGGGCATCACTTAGTTATCAGATGCGGGAGGTACTTGGAGCTTATGCTCAGTTCAAACGTCGCACTTCTGCCGCGTCGAATTAAATGATTTTAGTTCGACGCGACAGAAGTGCGACGTTTGAAACAGTTCTTAATTACGTGCGGCAATTAACTCCAGCTCGGCAAGGTCTGCCGAGCTTCAGTCGAATTTAATGTAATTGCATTCGACGCGGCAGAAGTGCGACGTTTGAACCAAGCATTAGAGTCCGGTTTAAGGCAGAGCCTAATCAGCACATCTAAAAGGAGGTTGTAAATACAATTGGCCAGCAAATAAAAACCACAGAAAAGCAGCAATTAATCACTATAGAAAAGCAGCAATTAAATACCATAGAAAAGCAGCAATTAAATACCCTGGGGAAAACAGGATTACAGGCTCGCGTGATTGTTCATTTCCAGCGGATCGAAGCGTCTTAACGGGTGAAGCTATTAATCAGCTGCATGAAGCCGTCTCGCGTTGCGAAGTAACTAAACGACTGGCCGTGTTTCAAGCATAGTCGGCAGTTAAGATCTGCAAACGCAAAGCAATCCTTTAAATTCCGAGTCGAAATAATTATGTTCTCTTCATCAAGCAGGTCTTAACGTTTTTTAGGAAGATCAAGATAGATTCAGCAGCTGTGATTTTGTTTGCGGGCTTTGTAGAGGATGCAACAGTAGCGAAACGATGGGAATCGTACAATCACTTGTTTGCACCGATTACCAGCTATTATTTTTCCCTTTCCTATACTTTGGGCTCGATCAATAGAGTTTTTAGGAATAGAAACTCCACATTCGGATATAAACTTTTTAACAGCTTGCAGCACGTCTTCAGCAGTTGCGGCTCCCTCCTTCTGTGGGGTGCTGATTCCCTTAATTCTAAGGCACAGCCGCCGCGAATATTGCTCGCTCTCTTCGACTTGATTAGTTAAAAAAAAGATGAGCTGGCTTTCCAGGGCATCGACGTTTGATTCAAGCTGTAAAATTTTCTCTTTTTGCTTGTTGATAATGTCCTTCAATTGGACTATGTTTTCTTTCGAAGTAAGAGTATTCTGCAGTTCGATCATGCGCTTGTCAAAGTATGCAATCGATAAAACAGATTGAATGAAATCTGGACTTACCGTGTCAGATCGAGCGCTCACCCATTTTCCGTTTTTGGCCATAGTTAAGCTAGGTATGCTTACTCCTTTAATCAACTAAAAGCTTGAGGAATTGGCCCTGTCTTAAGCCATCCAAATTAACGCTAAGCACTCGTAATGCGCGTCCGAACGCTGCGACGACTGGCATCGGAATAAGACCGATATATATACATAGGAGGTGTGAACACTCTGATCAACAATAAATATGCACGCTTGTTAAAAGATGTCTTGTTGTCTTTGTCGCGTATTTGTGTATAATAGTTGTTCAAGCGTTTTTTCAAGCGTCGTTTAATTATTCATTGTCTATACGTCCCTTCGCATCTGTAGTGTTTAGCGCTTCGATTTAGACATTTTTTAACAAGCGTGCATACCTATTGTTAATTAGAGTGTTCACACCTCCTATTTATTTATATCGTTCTCTTGTAACTTAGTTGAAAATGACAAAATGGTTGTTGTCGAACATGTCCTGCAAACTGAAAAGCGTATATTTTTCTGCTGAAAGTGATAAGTAATTTTATTCTGCTTCGTCCATTCGGATATATAAACGCTTCGACTAAGACATTTTTTAACAAGCGTGCATACTTATTATTAATTAGAGTGTTAACACCTCCTACGTATTTATATCGGTCTCTTGTAACGCTAACTTAGTTGAAAATGACAAAAGATGTTGTCGACCATGTCCTGCAAACTGAAAAGCGTATTTTTTCTGTGGAAAGTGATCGGTAATTTTATTCTGCTTCATCCTTTCGGAAATTTATATATATATATATATATA
>QQSS02196611.1:0-12556 GCA_003687565.2 Craspedacusta sowerbii
GTATGTATGTATGTATGTATGTATGTATGTATGTATGTATGTATGTATGTATGCATGCATGCATGCATGTATGTATGCATGCTACGCATGGATGGATGAATGTACAGATACGTAGAAAACCAAATTACCGACTGCAGTGCTTCTTCTGTTACAGTTGGTGCTGCTGAAAACGTAACCAAGACGACGCTCATATTATCGCGACTTCCCTAAAAGGAGAAAAACACTTAAAGCAGCTGATCAGAACCTGGAATAAAGGTTCTGAATAGAAACACTAACCAGCTCATATCAAGAACTCATTTGCACATATTTCAACCATACGTCTCGATGGCCTTGAGAAAGAGTTTAATGCCGAGCATAGGGTTAGTATAGTAAAGCACTGTATATAGTATAGTATTTTACAGTGGAAATCAGTATCTTGTTAGCAAGCATGTCTAATGATAGTTGAGCATGATAGTTGAGCTACTTCATGATAGTTGAGCTACTTTATAAAGCATGCTAGTAAGAATTGTTGCAGATAATTAGAGATTTAGCATGTTTATAACTGAATCCACTGCACCAATTCCAAAAATCCACGCTTCTTCACAAGACTCCCAAATATCAAATGGCATTACTGTTGCATCAACTAACATTGCTGTTATAATGCTTCTTAGTATCACATAAACACAGTTAATTTTATTTATGTATCATGCACCAAGCTACTATTACGTGGACAACTTCAATTGGGCTCAGAAGGCCACCTGAAACCTGATTGCAAAAACCAAACACAAATTCGATATGAAACCACATAATACACATACATTGCTCACAGGTCATTAATATTACAAAGCCGCAGTCACATGATAATTTGTATAAGATATTATCAGCACCTGGGAAAAGGGATGCCGATTGATTGAAGCAGCACTCAAAGCCCTTCGAAAAATGCTGACGCAAAACCAAGCCCTTTAGCAAAATTGCATTTCAGATTATATGAGCATCCTCGGACTACATGCAGAGCACATAGCTCATACTTGAAAATAAAGCAAAAGCCGACCCTAGAAATGCCCCCATTGTTGTAAACAAGTATCCTTCGGCTAGTCATCAGGCCATCAGTAGGTACCTGACAACAAGTTAAGGGGCAGAGGACATACAGTGGCATGAGAATGGCCCACAGGACCTGAACAGCATCATATGGACCCTTACCTAAAAGACGCGGATGAAGTAGGCAGCACAAGACTGCAAGACTGAAGAAATCTTACCATGAACCTTAATCTGAATCTTATGATGAAGAATTATGTAATAGAAATATGTAATAAATATATAAGATTCATTTTAGAATGAATCTTACCAATATTTATTCAATCCAGTTTCATAGGATAGCTTTCGGTCATAGGGTACTGCTTTGCCTTCACCTTATAGGACATACTTGCTATTTAACATAAGCATAATCACAGGCAGCTGTGATTAGTCTATCAATTTGACTTACACAAATTATAAAATGAGATGCAGCTATGTAAAGGTTGCAAATAGTAAGTTTTGCAAAAAAAGATACACACCTTCGCCAAGCAAGTTTCAAGGAGTTCATTACAAACTTGTTGCAAGTCTTGATGAACCATCAACCGGGACCTAATATAGGAAACAACCTCCTCATTTGTCATGACATCCCAAACCCCATCACAGGCCAAGATAAGAAACTCATCATACAGGGATCTCTCTTGAAATGTTATTTCTGGCTCAGCTGAAACAAGTTGCTCAGTTGGCGGGAGAGAGGTAACATTCTTGTAATCGTAATCTCCAAGGGCTCGAGACACAGCCAAGGACCCATTCACCCTTTGAATTATAACACTACCACCTGCTTTTTCAATGCGTGCCTTTTCCCCCTCATGATATGGCTTGTGATCTTGGGTGGCGAAAATATAATTTTTACTGCACAGAAGAGCTCTAGAATCTCCACAATTTGCAAAAATAATCTTGTCTTCTGTAATGAAGGCAGCAACAGCAGTAGACCCACTTCTTTCTTCGCCAGACAAGAATTTAGGGTGCCCTCTTATTTTCTTGTCTAACTCTAAAAAACCTTTAACGATTTGAGACTTAAAGTCTCCAATGTTTAATTCCACAGTTCCATTAGAGCTATTAGCGGCGTTCATAGATCTACTTATGGATCCACCTTTAGAGTTATCTGATTCACTTTTCCCTGGCCCACCAGCATCATAGTTTCGACGCAAGGAATCTGAAACTTCAAGAATAGAGTCCAGCAAATTTTCAGCAGAATACTTGCTAACAAAACCTCCCGCATGCCCATCAAAAACGGCAAAATATGAGACGTTTTTCATATTTGGGGAAGCATGCAAGCGAATGCTATGAGCATCCTCCATTTCAACACGCCAACCTTGCATGGAGCACATTGCATAACGGAGACCGTTTCCTTCACCCGACTCGCATTCCTTGTCTTTTTTTGGCTTATCAAGAAAGAGCCCCATTCGAATAAGGAGCGCAGTTTTATCACGCTACGAAAGAAAACTTAATCGATCGCCATTCCGTTTGCTTGCTGCTGAAAGTCGCTCCCGTCTATCGCCATTTTACGTTAAGGACGTCAAGCTATAAAAATAGCCTTCCACTGTCCGAGCTTGGTGTACCTTCGTTAGAAATCTAGCGCGGATGGTTTTCATGTATATTTTGACACGACAGTCATCAGCTTATACATCCACGTCAATACATGTCCAGCTGCAATACTAGCTACATGTCCAGCTGTAATATATTATATTATATATATATATATATATCATTTATATGTTATATGTTGGCATTATGCTGACCTTTCATCAAACAAGGTAATTTAGGCGAAGGCTCGGGGCAGCAAATTTTAGTGTTTTAAAAAGTGTTTGGGTATGCCTGAAGTTAGAATAAGAAATCACTAACTTCCAAATAAAATACCGATTTCTCCATTTGCTGATAAAAAACTAAATTTAAAAGACTAATTGTTATCGAATTCACGCGAACACTAATAGTTCTCCTTTAATACCATATTTGGTGTTAGGGACTTCAATCATTCTCGGCACCTTATACGCTAACATAAGGACGACGAGGAAACAAAAAAGATAAATCTCCTTAGGATTGATAATCTAAGATTTAAAGCTGGTGCATTAGCTTCTTCCTGAGTTTACAAGGTTTTGGGTTCTTGTCTTTTATTTATTTACTTATTCATTTATTTATTTATTGCTATTTTTTTATTGCCATTTATTTCAATCAGCAAAGTTGGACGGAATGGCAGCTTTAACTATTATTTTGGATTTCTGAGATCAGCTACCACCTTTAACTATTATTTTGGATATCTGAGATCTGACTCATGCTTAAATCATCAAGTTCTTCAGATCGTACATTTTGTAGCAAGGGCTAAGATTGAGGAATTCCGTTTAAGTTTTAAAAAGCACAGTGTTTCACCATTCTTAAAACATTGCTAATTTAGGGCCGCGAATCGCAGATTTTTCCTAGGCTCAGGAATCATCGCCTTCTAGAAAACCAGGTACAAGCATATGGCAATGGCATCCATGGAAACATCTCCGATTAAACACATCATCGCATGCTTGCTGGCTTACCCTTATGGTCCTACAGTACCGGTCGCCAAGTATCTGCTCGATCCGGAACGTTTGATTTGGTTCAACTCCAGCCCGGAAACCACGGAATGGGAAGATTTCTGAGCTGATAGGGTAAAAAGTGCTAATCAGTCACTATCAGCCATATTTCCATTTTATCCGCACAAAATGTTTTGTAGCAGAATCCTTGTCGGAAACACTTTGATAGCGAAAACTGGCGCATACATGGGAACATTTTTATTTGCAGAGGTTTCGGCTAACTCTGCAACCATCATCCGTGATTACATATCTACATATAAAAATAAACAACAGCTAAAAGAAAAAGTTTTACAATTACTAAATGGAAACGCAAATCTAAACAAAAAGTTTCGCCTTCTCTGAGTCTGATTGAACGTTCAGTGATGGTCGCATCTTCTGTATAAAGAGCATTTCGTTGATAAGGCAATCGAACGTCGAATTGCCCTTCTTGAGGATTCGAATGCACTTTTCAAGATGGGGTGTCTTTGGTTCGAGCATGTGGGTGGCTCTCAGATGTTTGGAGATCGAGGTATCAGCTGACATGTGACCTTGAATACGCTAATGTAGGTTTTGGGTTGTCATCCCCACATAACCAGCGTCACACTGGCCACATTGAAAAAAGTACACAACGCACTGTCGGTTCACGATGCCAGGCTTTAGTTCTCTCAAGGTAAGGCATGACGAAAGCTTTCTGCTTACAAATGTCGGTTGGATTTTGATTTCGACCAAAGCCGTAAGGTAACTAAATCGATGCTTTATAAAGATTGACTGCTTTGAACCCTTGTAAGGTATTACGAACCGAATCCGTTTCTGGCTGGCTTGCACAGAAGATATCTCCTCTTCAAGCGTAAAATCTTTGGAACACTTTGTCTTTATGAACTCATTTAAGACTGAATTGAAAAAAGCCCGAGGATATTGCAGGGCAGAAAAAACGTCCCCTAGGTGGTCAATTTCCTTTAAGATTCTGTGCCAATCCGATTTGTAATTGTATGCTCGATGCAGCATTGTTTTAACTAAGCATTTCTTGTATTTAATGTCGACGAAGCTGTTAAAGTGGAGCAAAAGCCCAGGGTCTGTAGGTCTATAGTGAGTACTGTAACATAAGCGACCATTTTCAATAGAGACGGTCATACCACAGGAAGGAACAGTGTTCCTTTCTGCGATTTCCATGGTCACTCTCAAAGATTATGGCAATTGTTGAGGACTGCGCAAAATTTATTGGCTTCGTCGATGCTAGGCATGATCGTCAATGTAACATCCACATAACACCAGTAAAAGGAAGGAAGATAGCCTTTCTTCTATCGATCTCATAAAGGCATTAGCCATCAGTGGGCCGAGGGGTGATCCAATTGCAACACCATCGAACTGTTCATATAATTGACCATCGAGAACCAGTGTGACGCTGGTTATGTGGGGATGACAACCCAACTCCTACATCAGCGTATTCAAGGTCACATGTCAGCTGATACCTCGATCTCCAAACATCTGAGAGCCACCCACATGCTCAAACCAATGACACCCCATCTTGAAAAGTGCATTCGAATCCTCAAGAAGTGCAATTGGAAGTTCGATTGCCTTATCAACGAAATGCTCTTTATACAAAAGATGCGACCATCTCACTGAACGTTCAATCGGACTCAGTGAAGGAGAAACTTTTTGTTTAGATTTGCGTTTCCATTTAGTAATTGTAAAACTTTTTCTTTTAGCTGTTGTTTATTTTTATATGTAGATATGTAATCACGGATGATGGTTGCAGAGTTAGCCGAAACCTCTGCAAATAAAAATGTTCCCATGTATGCGCTAGTTTTCACTAGCAAAATGTTTTGGATATGAAAATCCGCATTCGGGGTAAGCTCAACTCCTAGGTCCTATAATCTGTGTTCTGCACACAAAGGCACCACCATCACTTTTAAATCACCCCCCAGATCATTGAAAAGACAACACAAGACAGCATGTATCTTTAAGGAAAAGGGACAGTCGCATTGTCCAACCAAGAAATTCAAACATCTTTATGGAAGGGAGAGGTTTCCTTAGCAATATTAATCCCAAGGAGCCCCCAGACCTTTATTGCTAATCATCATAAAAACACATTCCATATAAGCATTCCGTAGGTTTAATACAGTTTCTCAAACTGCGTTCATATTTAATGATTTTTAGAGAAAAATTGAGCCCAAGGATCTCATGGGGCTACTTCCGTTGACGGGCCGCATCTGTGGAGTGAGGAGAATTCTTTTGTTAAAATTCTTGCTATTCTCCGACGAGGTTGAAAGGAAATAGATATTTCACTCTTGTTCCAGTCATTCATAACTATTATCTGTTTAACTCAATTAGATCTTCTAATTTCAGTACATTTAAATCTGTGAATAACACCTTGGTTGGTTCACTGAAATTGGAAAGATAGCGACAGCTTCGAAAGAGAGAAAAAAAGATGCTTCCGGGAGTTTTAATGACACAATGGAGGACTGTAAAACTATACCCAAGCGTTATATTAATTTTACGAGCTCAGGTATGATGTGCAGCCCGTAGCTACTCTACCATAATTAGTATGTGTACTTTTGAGACATGTGCTAGGCCACGATGGGGCAGTAATAAACATCACGATGTACGAGGTGGCTGCGTTTTTTTTGGAATTTCAACGAAGAGTCAATCATCAATCACTTACTAGATAACTTTCTATATTTGATTAATACTTTTTAGAGCTTTCAAAGCTAACGGCGAACATAAATTCGCTCCTCTTACTTGGTGGCTTGAAAAAAATCCAGTCGAGGAAGTTTAGTAGTTCCATAGGTTTAAACAATAATTAATTAGAAAATAATAAACGAGTGAATAATCATCTAATAAGCAATGTTTAAATTTGATAACTTTCATTTATGCAATATTTTAATTATGATTTCATATAATTTCCGGACGCTTTTTAGCAATATGCTAGCATCGTCTGCAAAGTTGCGCGTCAAGGAATTTGAGAGGCAACGGCTGAATCATCTATTTCATGGAGGAAGAGTAATCGGCCAAGACAGATCCTGGGGGACGATGGATGCTATCTCTACGAAACTTGTACTAGAACTACTTTCCTTGATTGTCAAGAACTGTTCACCGTTCGAAACGAATGGTAACACCCAATTAACAACTTCAAAAAATCATACCGTAGTTACAGAATTTTGTAGGTGCATGGCATGATATGACTAACCGCAGCAAACGGCGTTTGTACATCAAGATGCAACTCACCCGCATCCATATAGCCCTTATACCTTGATAAGCGTAGATAAGCTAACAAGAGCCGGAATGCTTTTTACTTAATCCAAATTGCAAATTGCTTATAATGTCAAAGCTACCAAGGTATGAGTACAGCCAATCAAGAAGAACCTTCTCGAATATCTTACGTTAGAAAGAAGATAAGTAAGAACAGTTAGAATAACGTTGGTTCGAAGTGTACGAGACGAAAAACAAGCAACTCTATTATTAAGGATCGTAAAACTACTAAAGGAAAGGTCGGACTGTGCAAGTCTGCAAATGCATGCACCAAAACCTAATTAATAAAAACATGGCACATCTAAGCCATTTTTAACGCGCGAATGATGGTGAGATGGTCAGCACAAGACGTAAAACGTTATTGCTACATATGCCAACGATAGCTATCCGTATTGCCGAAAATTTCCAGTGACAAACCAAAACAAAAACAACAACAACAAAAAAACAAAGCGAAAAACAGCAGGAGCAGCAGTCGACGCATCTGAAGGTGAAACCGACGGATGGCAAGAACGTAAATATGTCTCCTGTCAGACACTAATCCTAAAGACCAGCGGGAATTCACTCGCCGAACAACGATGAGAAACCTTTGAAGTTAGAGCAGAACCATTTTAATCTAAACTACAGAGCACTGCAGTGACGCAGTTCGACAAAACAAACAACAAGTAGCTTCGACGAAAGATCTCATTATCGACAAGGTCCTAAACGACCCTCAACGAAGTAGCTACCAAAGGATACCCAACACAATCACGAGTTTAAGTTGCAGCGAAATGAAGTCGGCAAAACGGAAGTAGGAAAGACAAGCGCATCTTAGGCTCTGAAGATCTAAATAAATCCCAATCGATCACCACTCATTGCCGCTTTTAACCTCACAAATAGGAGAAGCACTACGGGGTACACGTCTTAGATAAAACACATTCCATAACGAAACACCAAGATTTCGGACACGGCAGCAACAGTTTAACGCAACGACAATGTCGAACAGCGTGTGTTCATGCGAACAGCTACCGTGTGTTCTTTGGAGACTCTAGCAACCGAACAAGTCCCAACCCCCTCCCATGAACATAGTCGCATGGGAAACGTGTGGGCTGAGTGGCGAGGGACTCCGGGGTAGACGCCTGTGCCTACGCACAAAAGTATAATGCCGGACCCGGAATCATTAACCACTTAACACGATGAGCGGAAGCTGCAAAGGGTCAGCAAGAACTCATGAACTCTCCCCGAGCAAGCCCCTACCGCGGTGTCCATGGGGAACGGTGACATCGGAGTCCTGGTTGCATGGGACCGCTGACCAACACAATCGACACAGCCATCCCTTAAAACTCAGAAGAACCATCAGCAACAACGATGGCGGCTAGCAGCAACACACGTAGAGTAGAATGTACGGGCCGCAGGAATGGCATCGCTCGGTTTTAACTAAACCTTCATTTGCTCAAATTTATCTTGATGTTTGTCTTCACGATACTGCCTGCTGGTAGGACCGGAACCACCAAGCCAGAATCAACAAGCTCTTGAGTAGGCGTCTGAAGTAGTAAGAAAATAAGAAATAAATTCATAAAAAAAAATGCTTAGTAAAGTTGAGTTTTAGAGTCAGACACGAGGCAGACAGCAAAACTGACAGAAAGAAACAAGGACAAACACACAGACAGACAGACACAGAGACAGACGGGCAACCCATTCGCCATCAAGGAGCCGTTAATATCACTGATTTGTAAGAATTAACTCAGCGGTCCTTAAGTAAGCGGCGTTTTCGTTCCGCAGCGCAATTTTCCCGCGGTCTTGAACCCCCGGATCTATAAACGTTGCTCTTTTAGGTACGAAGGGCTATATACACTTGAATAGCATACGTATGATTCGCCTACCAACACTATACACCATGCCGTACCAAGATCTGGCGCAATTCTGTAAAGTCGGAGTCCGTGAAAGTAGGCTGCACTTTCTGTTCTAGGTGTACGTAACTCTGCATACGAAACAATACCAAATACGGCATATAGGGCTAACAAATCACAACCACTAGCAAATACAGCATACCAATATCGGAGGACAAGTCGTATGTGCTTTATTTTCACCTTCAACATCATTGTTTATCTAGAAACATACAGGAAGAACGAAGTACTTTACGCAGCTTAGCAAGTACGTGGTACACGTCCATATCTTCCGAAACGCAAGTAGCCAATACGGCCAAATGCTATATCCACAGGCAACCAACAGGCACAAACGCCACATAGCCACAATAAGGACCAATTGCTACATTCACTACCAATAAACGCAAACACATGCCTTACTCACTAGCAACAAATACGACCGATTGCTTAATTAAATGCTTCCTCCACAAGCAACAAACAGCAAATGCTTCTTACGCTAGCAGGAAACACAAGCAACTTAAACAAACACTAACATATGTTTTTTTTTTTAGCAACAGATACGAATAAATACTTTATCGACTAGCAACAAACGCAAGCAAATACTTTGCCACCAGCAAACACGAACAAATGCTTTATCTAATAGGAAAAAACACGAACAAATTTATATTTTTATTACTGCGAACAAATGCTTCATTCGCTACTAACCTACACAAACAAACGCTTCATTCCCTATCATCAAACACGAAATACTTCATTCGCTACCAACAAACACGAAAAGAAAAAGAAAAAAAAAACAGATATGTTAATGACCTTTGGACAGAACGAATAAAGAAGCTTAGAAAGACATGTGGGAATATGATTTGCTACAAAGAATCGGTCCGATATGCTAACGCACCAGGTTACTCCGCTCGCGAAACTTCTTCAGAGCACTATCTTCGGGATTTAGAGGAGAACTAGGTCGTTTCATGCCACGATCTCTCACACCAGCCGTCTGCTCCAGTGAGTCGGTCTAGAATGAAGCCCAGCACATTGATTAAGGCAAACTCAGCAACACTTCGACATCAAGTCAGGAAATCTCAAGTACCAACTGCGAACAGTTCAGAGCCCTAAAGAAAGTCGAGAAATAGTTAATACCACATAATAGCAAAGTCAAATTATTCCAGATGTGAGAGAGTGCGTATATGTGCGTCTTCGTGCCTGTGAGTATGCGTGTGCGCTCGTGTGCGTGCGCATGCGTGAGTGTGCAGCAGGTGTCTTTTCGCCTGATAAACAAATACAAAATACCATGAGAGGAAAGCAAAGCAGTACTCTACTCCACAAAAAAAAAAAATAAATAAATAAAAAATAATTAATAAAACAGAAAAGCATAGGAAAAAGACAGAAAAAATTCCGCACAAAAAATTTGCAAGACTCACGATGTCAAGTAAGCCTCGCAGCTCTTCAACACTTTTTCGGCTGACTAGTTTCTGGTGTTCACTCTGAAGGGTCACCAACGTGAAGCAATGATAAAAAATATTCAGTGGTTCAGGCTCACTGGCACAAAGCACCCGAACAATCGCTCATCAGATACCAGTCGCTACTACTAAGCAAATCTCGAAGTCTCAAATCTCTGATCACAAATGATTTCAGAACATAAAGCGAAAATGCGGATAACTAAGCGAAAACTCCGCACAATCAGCGAGTGCTAAGTATCCTTATCAGGATCGGCAGCAAACGGACCTTGTTTTAAAAAAACTGATAAACAGTTATCCTGGTGTAAGTTAAGTATAACCAAGAGAAAACAACTAGAGAACGTCTACAAAGTAAGAAATGCCTTATCGATGGAGAAAAATCTATTTTTAAAAGTCATACAATTTAAAAGTCAAAATTTACCTTTTGCTCTGAAGGCGGGGGCGAGTCCTGACTCTCGTCTAGAGAAAATGGTGATGCAAAAAGAATTATCCCTATCTGAACAGGTACAGAATGAAACGAGACCACGGCCGACCTTCACTTAGACCTGTAATGAGCCTGGCTTCACACACCTGCATCTGTAATACTGACTTCTCGCCGTCTCCCAATTTCTTCAACGTGACTTGGCTGCAAGACGAGAATTCAAAACAAGATAAGGATAGTACAATAATTATCGCTCTTTAGCCGGACTGCATACTAGCCTAGATCCAAACTAGCTTCGAAGACACAAAATTTCTCCTTAGCGATGATCATAATAGACACCGTCGACGTGTGTGGGTGCGATCAGACGTTGTTAACGTGCGCAGGAATATAGAAACAAACTCTCGAGCTCGTGCAGTAACCAGATTGTGAAAAAGAAGTTCAAAGGCAGGTATCACCATGCAATCGATTCTTCTCATCTTCAGGATTACCTTCTAATAAAGTAATCATTATCAAGGACGGGTGCTGAACGAACGAGGATTAAAAAAAGACAGCACTTGAGTAAGTCAATGTGATGCACTCCACTTAATTCTTATTTCAATGAAGGTCAGAGGAAAATCACATCGATTCTTCGATTTTGAGCTCAGCTGATATGGCAGGTAACCTATCAGCTGTTCAATGGTGGTGTTCACATCGCCGGGGGGTAGTGCTCCAGCCATGAACTAATTCCTTTAAGTTCAGATCGCCAAATGGCTGATCTCACAACTGGACAAGACCCATAGAGCGGAATACACATGCCCGAAGAGCACCACGCATAGACAGGCGTACTCACATTTCCGCTCAAACTCTTTCTTTTAATCTTGAGAACTGAGTTTGGGAGATAAAGACTCAGCTGTCTCCTAAACCAAAGCGAGAGGAAAATAAATCTCCGCTACCATCTAAGCCATCAAATGTCACAAAAAAACTAACAACAACAAATAAAACAGCACAATAGAGCGACATGTTCGTCATGCAGACACTCTCACTGTCTTCGTCTATAAATGAACAAACAGAAAAGTAAAGAAAGGAATTAATGAACAAATTAATACATGCTTATATTGTTGTCATTTTCAGGCAATATCTATGACAATAGGAACAAAACAAACCCGTTAACAAAAATAACATAAATAGTAACCATGCCCAAAATCACAATATTAACAACATTCTTCAAACGACATATTTCATGATTATGGATATTCGAAGTGGGGCAATCCTTTTTTATTAAGAAACTCCCCTAAGTGTTAAGAGACTTGCGCTGCTTAAATTTATAAGAAAGGAAGTCTCTGAAAGCTCCAGCACTATCACAGTCCAACATATGACCTCTGACAACCTTGCTGTGCTGGCCATTGATGCTTCACGTATGTACGCAGAATTGTTTCCAGTTCACTTCAGAATTACTGATACGTTAACGCTGGGCAAGTGTTAATCCTAAATAGCTTTTTTTTTTAAAATTAATGTCTTGATCTTGAAGACAGAGACGCTTAAAAATAATAACAGAATTTTAATGCGCTTCTCCAAGTTAAACGAGTGATCCCTAAATATAATGATTAAAAACCTTCCAAAATTTGGTCACACCCTAAAATTATAAAATCTTACACGTGGCGGTATTTTGCGGATAAGTCTGTATTGATTAAGAAAAGTTTGAAATCTCAATATTGTCATAAGCATCAGGTAGGCCAAATACATCATCCAGTTAAGGTATGAATTGCGTACGGCAGACATTGAGTCGAATCTTTGCGTGATGACAAAGGAAAACACTGGCACGAGCGGATTTAGAGATACTTTTTACAAAAAAAAAAAAGAATCAACATCAATACTCCATTTATCGATCTATCGATCTATCTATCGATCTATCAATCATTCAATCAATCAATCTATCCATCCATCCATCCATCCATCCATCCATCCATCTATCTATCTATCTATCTATCTATCTATCTATCTATCTAT
>QQSS02196622.1:0-12555 GCA_003687565.2 Craspedacusta sowerbii
ATACATACATACATACATACATACATACATACATACATACATACATACATACATACATACGTACATACATGCATACACGCATTCCTTCGTTCATTCATTCCATCGTCATTGTAATGATTAAATGTTTCGTTTAGTTTGCCGTGAACCACCTTGCAGTTCTACTTGTCAACACGGCCAGAAAACAGATTTGTACGGATGTAAGACATGCGAATGCAATTCTGCACCAGGTAAGTGCTGACACTCTCTTCTTTGCATTAGTCAAAGGCAACGCTCAAAATTTTTCTAGATATCAAAATTAGAGTGCATCTCGTCCTGCATTCAGCAACTGCCTCCACGTGTCTTATTACTTGCTGAGTGCCATTAATTCACCTCTGTCATTGCGTTAGTTAAATGCGTCATTGATGGATTTTTTCTTGTTTCAATTTATTTATTCGTTTATGTGCTTGCTCTCAGTTCTAATCCTTGTCCTTCTGAATTTCTTGGAGTTTTCTCGAATGCATCTTTCAGTCCGCTTCGTTCAGTCTTGTGCACGAGAAAGCCGCCACCCGATTCTTGAAGTAGTTCCTATTCTCCCAGCAGAACTTGTGTTGCATCCTTCGGGGTGGTTGGCTCATCATTTAATAGCTAGGTTTTAGCCGTGCTCTTTCTTAAAAATGTTTTTAACGAAGAGCCAGGGAAGTGCACTATAATTATAATGCAACCGAGATAACAATGAGCTGGTCATGACAATGTGACCTCTGAAACTAAAAGGGCGCCTTGCTAATTGACAATCTCATGTCGAGTCATTCACTCTTGGATTTACATGAAAAGCCTCATTAATATGCAAGCTAGCTCATTGGCTTTCCGCCTTTCTCACGAGCATTTGTTTTGGGATTTCTTGTACTGCAACAGTTACATTTTAAAATTCAGTTAATTATGCAATGCTACTTCAGATGTCGATGAATGTGAGAAGGGCACACACAATTGCCATGCGAACGCTACGTGTGAGAACAAGCCGAACGGGTTTTCGTGCGTCTGCAAAACTGGCTACAGTGGAAATGGCACGGTCTGCACTGGTAAGTTTTCTAAACACCTGCATTTTTTGATACGTTTTGCTAATAACTATTCGAGGCAAGCAGAAAATATGATTGTACAAGAGGTTTTGCGCTTTGGTGCAGCCCTTGTATCAACTTAGAGCTTCTTGTATTGGCCGCTTGGGAAAATTTAAAACTTGATTGACTGAAAATCGGTACTTATTAGGCGATTACGAGGGGATACGAGATGTTGGATGTGATGTTACAAAATGGAGTATTTACTTAGACCATTGGAACAGTAGCTCAGTTTTTTTTTCGATTTAACTTTCAGATATCGATGAGTGCTTCGTAGGCAATGCCAATTGTCATAGAGATGCTGTGTGCAAGAATCTCGACGGATCGTTTGTCTGCTCATGCAAGTCAGGTTTCTCAGGCAATGGTACATATTGCGAAGGTAATACCCATATATACGTGATACTCGTTTGAAAACTTCGAGCGTATGTTGCGGAACGGATTATTTTCTATTTTATGCTAATTGTTTCCCTATTTAGAGAATCATCGCTGTTTGCTTAATTGCCAGCCGTGATGATTGCATCGGAGCATTGTGTTATCAGAGAATTAGATATTCTCAAGATGGCTTTCTAGTTTTAATTTGTGATCGTGCGAAGGATGACTGATGGATCAATATCATATATTAACGATATGTCAACAAATTCTCACTTTGAGTTTTTTATGCGCTAAAAATTTTATGGAAATTCATCGCTCTGTATGTGTGTCCTATTGAATTGTATATTGAAAGCTTGTAATTGTTCGGTTAGTTACTGCAATCTCTCCTAATATTTCACAGACCTTTATTATCTGAAGCATGTGGTCAATGGCATCGTCGTAAAGTTCTTAATGCATAAGCCAGCAATGCCTTCTATATTTGTGTCGTAGGTTCCGTCTCTGTGTTTGCCACCGTACTTAAAAGTTGAGTAGGCTGAACCGCATCCTGCTTTTGCTTATATTTTTCAGATATTAATGAATGCAACATAGAAGGCTCTTGCAACAAATATGCAACATGCATTAATAGTAATGGCACTTTTACTTGCACTTGTCAACAAAACTATACTGGTGATGGAAAGACATGCGCACTTATCGGTAAGTACTAGTTATCTTTTGGAGTTGCTTTTTCGTTTCTTGGCATTGCTTTATCTCTAACTGTTAAATTTTGTTTGTAAAATGAGATGCTTTGTTCTGTAAGCATTTCTTGAGTTGCATTTAATTTGCCATGTTGCTTTAAACGCAGACTTCTGTGGCCAAGAGACCCGCAACTGCCACTCTAACGCTGTTTGCCAGAATGTGCTTGGTGGTTTTATTTGCGTCTGCAAGGCCGGCTACAGTGGAAACGGCACAGTTTGCACTGGTAGAAAGTTCAATTCGTTTTTATAGACATGCTATGCGAGACTTCTATATGCTTGCGTTAGCTGTGTTTGATTTGACTTAGAAGGTAAAGAAAAATCCAGCAAAGTATCTGCTTTATGCACTACTCGTGAAATCTTAAGAAGAATATCTTACGTATTTTCAACTTATATGCAACATGCATTAATAGTAATGGCACTTTTACTTCCACTTGTCAACAAAACTATACTGGTGATGGACATACATGCTATGCGAGACTTCTCTATGCGTTCTTTAGCTGGGTTTGATTTGACTTAGAAGGGCAAAGAAAAATCCAGCAAAGTATCTGCTTTATGCACTACTCGTGAAATCTTAAGAAGAATATGTTACATATTTTCAGGTAGTGTGTGTATTAGTTGGTCCTAGGTGGTCGTATAATTTTCTTTTAACAGTGCAACCTCTTTGCATTTAAACTTAAGATATCGACGAGTGCCAATCGGGCAGTGCCAATTGTCACAGGGATGCTGTATGCAAGAATCTCAACGGATCGTTTGTCTGTTCATGCAAATCAGGTTTCACTGGCAATGGTACAAACTGCGAAGGTAATGCTTTGAGAAGCTCTTTTGAATGCTTTGAACGTATTTTGCGGAACCGAATAATTTCTATTTTATAGTAAGTTTTTCCCTTTTTGGAGAGGAATCGCGGTTTGCTTAAATGCCATCGCTAGTAATTACTTTGGCGCAGTGCATCTTCAGATTGATCAATCGATAGTATTTGTTAACATTCTTTATTTACGAATTCGTCACAAGTGCTTTACTTGTTTGCTCCAAAGTTGTCACATTGATTGTGTGCACCTGTAGCAAGGGATTCTGAAGAACATCAAATTTTCTTTGTAGTGTTCAGGAGTGCCTTAATTTGTTGCATGCGGCCATGCGTTCTATCTTAAAGTTTTGAAAGCGTAGGTCTAGATGAGCTTTAAAATATGTATGAGTTTCTTTGTTGTAGGTTCCTCAAGCCGATTCGTAGAGTATGATTTCGGCTTTCCACAACCTAGATGCAGGCTAGTTTGCTGCGGGCGTATTCCTTGAATTAAAAAAGGCCTTTACCACCGTGAATCGCAACATTCTTCTAAAGACACTTGAACACTATATAATTCGCGGTCGTTTAAACGACTGGTTTGCTTCCTTCCTAAAAGACCGCAAGCAGTTCGTGACGATTGACTCGACTGATTTTGCAACTAGTGATGTAGAGTACGGTGTTCCAAAAGGCTCTTTGGTTGGACCCTTGCTCTTGGACAACCCTTTGCCAACGACACTAACATCCTGCTTTGTCATTAGTCGCTAAAACTCTTCCACAGACATTAACCAAGGACGTAGAGAATCTTTTCGACTGGCTCTCCCTCTAAGCGTCTTTATTTAAATACTCAGAAAGCCAACCTTGTTCTGTTTAAGCCTCCTATTAAACTGGCTGACTTTCGCCTCAGGATCTCCTTCGGTAACACATGCTTTAACAGATGCTTTTGTCCAACCGGGTCAATTATTTAGGAATATTAAATGAATCATCCTTGACCTGGAAAACCCGCATTACTGAACTTTGCATGGAGTTTACCGAAGTTCCTGCAATCTTATCAAAGCTTCGGCACTTTGCGTCGCTAAAAACTCTTTAAATCTTGTACTGTAGCTTCTTCCAATCTCATCTCTCTACGAATGTCTAGTCTGGGGTTTTGAAAATGGATCAGCATTAAAAGGGTTATACTGTATGCAAAAATTGTCTCTGCCAATCGAAACTTTCTCTGATTTCCATGACTCGTCCTCGAACTTATTTGAGCAGACACAAGTACTTAAACTTGAAGACATAATCAAACTGAACTGATATCTTTTCATGTACGAATGGAATAATGGTAATTTGCCATATTCCCTTAGGTCACTTATGTCTGCAAGAACAGTCCTTAAGAATACCTGAAATACCAGAGTTAGAAAGCTTCATGTGCCGATGGCATGCACCGTTAAGTAAGGCGATGGATCCTTGCAGTTTGTTGGTCCAAACATCCTAAGCATCCTGATTGACTATGGCATAGACCCTAGTATTAGTAAGCCACAATTCAAAAGACAGCTACATTCTCTTTTGATTGTAAAATAATAGAGTTAACATTGCTACAACACGCTAGTGTATTAGATACTTGCTACATCATCAAACTGCTAGACCCATGCTTGTTGAAAACGTTAGCTATATTTGTAAGATTTTGTATTTAACCTGTGATGTTATAGTAGTACGAATACCTAATAATGTTTTAGGGGCTCTTTTCTACCCATATTAGATCCGCTAATAAGAGCTCTCCTTCCCAATTAGCTTTCCAATGCGATTATCTTGCTGGAGCCAACTTTTAGCTTGCTATTTGGGAGAAGAAATTGTTTTTGTTGTTGCATTGAAATTATTGTTGTTGTTAACATTTGTACTTAGAGATTGAGTTCTTTTGATGTTTCGGAGTGCTTTACTTGCGTGTCTCTTTCAGATATTAATGAATGCAAGATAGAAAGCACTTGCAACAAATATGCAACATGCATTAATAGTAATGGCACTTTTACTTGCACTTGTCAACAAAACTATACTGGTGATGGAAAGACATGCGCACTTATCGGCAAGTAGTAGATATCTAGATATCTAGATATCTAGATTGCAATTAATATTTCGTTTCTTGGCATTGCTCTATCTCATGCTTTTTCTCTTATTGTTAAATTTTGTTTTTGAAGTGAGTTGTTTGTTCTCTAAGCGTTTCTCGAGTTGTATTTGATTTGCCATGTTGCTTTAAACGCAGACTTCTGTGGCCAAGAGACTCGCAACTGCCACTCTAACGCTGTTTGCCAGAATGTGCTTGGTGGTTTCATTTGCGTCTGCAATGTCGGCTACAGTGGAAACGGCACAGTTTGCACTGGTAGGGCTTTGTATTTTTCGAAAAATTTTTAATAAGATTCTCTATGTTATGCAGATCGCTTGCAAAAGGAAACTGCAATTCGTTTTTATAGACTTGCTATGCGAGATTTTGCGTTCTTTAGCTGGGTTTGATTAGACTTGGAAGGGTAAGGAAAAATCCAGCAAAGCATCTGCTTTATGCATTACTGGTCTGCGCACTCGTGAAATCTTTTGAATAATATTTTAAATATTTTCAGGTATTGTGTCTATTTGTTGATCTTATGTGCTCGTATGATTTTCTTATTGCATTTAAACTTAAGATATCGACGAGTGCCAGTCAGGCAGTGCCAATTGTCACAGTGATGCTGTGTGCAAGAATCTCAACGGATCGTTTGTCTGTTCATGCAAATCAGGTTTCACTGGCAATGGTACATACTGCGAAGGTAATGCTTTGGGAAGCTCGTTTGAATGCTTTGACCGTATGTTGCGGAAACGAATATTTTCTATGTTATGCTTAATTTTTCGCTGTTTAGAGAGGAATCGATGTTTGTTTAAATGCCATCGCTAGTAATTACTTTTGCCCATTGCATCGTCGGAATGATCAATCGATAGTAATTTTTAACATTCTTTATTTACAAATTTGTCACAACTGTTTTTTTTTTTGTGCGGAGGTAGTTTGCTCCAAAGGTGTCACTTTGATTTTGCACCCCTGTAGCAAGGGATTCTGAAGAACAGCAAATTTTTAAAATGACTCATATGATCTCTTCTTGCGTTCTGGATTGCTATAATGTGTCGCATGCTGTCATCGTTCTATCTGAACGCTATAAAATCATAGCTCTAAATGAGCTTTAAAATATGTATGAATTTCTTTGTTGTGATTTGAGTATGGTTTGCGCATTTGCGTCTGTACTTGGAGGTCGAGTTCTTTTGAACTTTTGAAGTGCTTCTTTGCTTGCGTATCTTTTTCAGATATTAATGAATGCAACATAGAAGGCTCTTGCAACGTATATGCAACATGCATTAATAGTAATGGCACTTTTACTTGCACTTGTCAACAAAACTATACTGGTGATGGACAGACTTGCGCACTTATCGGCAAGTACTAGTTATCTTAACACTTTCGGAGTTGCTTTTTCGTTTCTTGGCATTGCTTTATCTCTAACTGTTAAATTTTGTTTGTAAAATGAGATGCTTTGTTCTGTAAACATTTCTCGAGTTGTATTTAATGTACCATGTTGCTTTAAACGCAGACTTCTGTGGCCAGGAGACCCGCAACTGCCACTCTAACGCTGTTTGCCAGAATGTACTTGGTGGTTTCCTTTGCGTTTGCAAGGCCGGCTACACTGGAAATGGCACAGTTTGCACTGGTAGGGCTTTGTATTAAGCTTTCTATGCGAGACTTCACTATGCGTTCTTTAGCTTTTGCTGGGTTTGATTAAACTTGGAAGGGTAAGGAAAAATCCAGCAAAGCATCTGCTTTATGCATTACTGGTCTGCGCACTCGTGAAATCTTTTGAATAATATTTTAAATATTTTCAGGTATTGTGTCTATTTGTTGATCTTATGTGCTCGTATGATTTTCTTATTGCATTTAAACTTAAGATATCGACGAGTGCCAATCAGGCAGTGCCAATTGTCACAGGGATGCTTTGTGCAAGAATCTCGACGGGTCGTTTGTCTGCTCATGCAAATCAGGTTTCTCAGGCAATGGTACTTACTGCGAAGGTAATACTTATTAAAATATTTTGTTAAAAACATGCTCTAATTGTTTTTTGGTATCGATGGTATTTAATTGCTATTTGGTATTTAATTTTGATGTTATTATGTATGGTAGAATGGCGCTTTCTTTTTTTTTATACTGATATTAAGCTTTAACTACCTGGTCTATATGAAATGTCAACCTAATCTATAAGCAAGGTTACTGTTGTTTGTTTTTATGCGTGGGCACTTGCCAAGTTTTAACTTCTAGTGCGTGTACCTATGAGCATGGATTCAAATGAAATTCTTTAAGTGGCCCATGTGATCTCTTGCAGTGTTCTAAGACTTCATTTGTCTTACGCCATGCGCTGCATCTTAAAGTTTGGAAAACATAAATATGGATGACTTTTAAATTTGTCGGAATTCTTTTTTGTGATTTCTTCAAGCAGATTTTTAGTGTTTGATTTCTGCCTTACCACCATACTTATGGATTGAGTTCTGTTCACAGGCATCTGCTTTTGCATACGTTTTTCAGATATTAATGAATGCAACATAGAAGGCACTTGCAACAAATATGCAACATGCATTAATAGTAATGGCACTTTTACTTGCACTTGTCAGCAAAACTATACTGGTGATGGACAGACTTGCGCACTTATCGGCAAGTACTAGTTATCTTAACACTTTTGGAGTTAATTTTTCCTTTCTTGGCATTGCTTTATCTCTAACTGTTAAATTTTGTTTGTAAAATGAGATGCTTTGTTCTCTAAGCGTTTCTCGAGTTGTATTTAATGTACCATATTGCTTTAAACGCAGACTTCTGTGGCCAGGAGACCCGCAACTGCCACTCTAACGCTGTTTGCCAGAATGTGCTTGGTGGTTTTATTTGCGTCTGCAAGGCCGGCTACAGTGGAAACGGCACAGCTTGCACAGGTAGGCTGACTGAAGACGCTATGTAACTGAAAAGTTCTTCGTTAAGAACGTGCTATTTTGTTCGCATAAGCAACTTTGACAAGTGAGTATGAGGCCCTGCCCTTTTCCAGCGTTGTATTAATTTCACGGTGGAAGCAACGGGCTAAAATTATCACCTTGAGGTATGTCTGCCTTGGGCATTCAGGAAGTTGTTTTTATTTTACTCGTTTTTGTACTTACGTGTTAGCTTAGGTTCGTGGTAGTTCATTTGGATTGAAGTTATCAGCATTATTTCTGAGAACGATGAATCAGCTCTATTGCTATTTCATCAGCTTTATTTTCATTCATGGAATTGAATTTGTTCTAGCGAAGAGCAGGGATCGCCAAGTGCTCATCGAACTATCTACGAAGTTTAGGTGTTCTATAAACGTCCGCCATTAACATTTCAGATATCGACGAGTGCCAATCCGGCAGTGCCAATTGTCACAGTGATGCTGTATGCAAGAATCTCGACGGATCGTTTGCTTGTTCATGCAAGTCTGGTTTCTCTGGCAATGGTACAAACTGCAAAGGTAAACTGTTAGTGGTTTTACTGAATCATGCATTTTTTTTTTATCGGCGATACCAACCATTGAAATATCATGTGTTTAACCATCAAACATGAGGTTGTCACTGCATGGCTCTATGGCAATAGAATTGGGGCCGTTATTAATGTGTTATTTACATATGGTAATGGCAGCTTGGAAAGTTTCATTGGCATTCATTATCAGCATTAGATGTTTACTCCGAAGGCCTGTGAACCTGTATTGCCCTTGGCATGTATAGGCTTTTTATGAAAGCGTTAGCAGGTTGTGCAACGTATGATTTTGAAAGCTGATCTAACTAGAGACTTTTTACTTGCCTTGGTGTTCAGACCGGGCATCTTCATGTCATGCATCAGCGTATAAGAAGTAGACCCAACAAACGTTGCGTAAAAAAAATCCGAAATTATCTTTAAAACAAGACTAGCCAAAATGTGTAATAGTGTGGTTTTGACAAAGGACGATCATTTGAGTTGATTTATATCATCTTCTCTGGATCCATGGCAGTGATGTTAGAAATCAGTCTTATTCGTTGTAAGCATGAGTTGGCAAGGCACGTTGAATGAGATTTTTTTTACTTGTTGCATTTCGTTCTCGTATAAATTTAGCATTTTAGTACCTTTATGCATATGAATAGTGATTTGTTGACTTAGCTCTTAAGAAATCCTAAACAAGATACCATGTTAGAGTGGCTGCAAAGGCATATAGAGTTTTGGAAAGCATGTGCGGCATGAATGCAGTTAGGACATGTCGTTGCTTGCTCAGAAGTTACTGTCTCGTTACTGTGAACAGTGTACAAATTTATAGCAGTTTGTTTTTCTATTGACCCACTTGCTAAGTGAGTTGTGGTTTTTCTCTGCTCGGAGCCTCTTTAAGCAGCAACTTGATGCTCTATGATGCTTTAGACATAGACGAATGCACAGTCGGCACTCATAACTGTCATGCAAACGCCACATGCCAGAATACGGTGGGCGGATTCAGTTGCGTCTGCAAAACTGGCTACAGTGGAAACGGCACAACATGCACAGGTAGGCGGTCTAAAAACAAGCGCTGTTGAGCTTGCACTTATCCTATGCTTTCTAGTTAGCGGGAAACTCGACATACTTTTGTAATAATACTTGTGTTTTTTTTTAAAAGTAGGTATGGAGTAAGTAGCTTAGATATGCTCTTGCACTGGTTTGTGATTAGGGTTGTGATATTATAGTTTTTCAATATTGGTTTATTGGGTTTATTTAAGTATGTATAATACTCTATGGGCTTGAATTCGAAGTATAATTGATATGAAATTTATGGAATCTAATTTGCTTTATCAAGACAGTGAGTTTGTCTGTATTCAATATCGCCATGAAATCTTCTGCGAAATGTTCTTTTCTTTGACCTTTCGTTGACTTTTTAGATATCGATGAATGCCGATCAGGCACTACCCATTGCCACACCTCAGCCGATTGCAAGAATCTCGACGGGTCGTTTGTTTGCTCATGCAAGTCTGGTTTCTCTGGCAATGGTACAAACTGCAAAGGTAAATCTGTTAGTGTTTTAATTTAATCATGCTCCTTTTTATTGCCGATACTTTTCATCGAAATTTTTGTGCTTCAGATAAAAACATGAGGTTGCAAGTGAGTAGCTTTATGACTTTAAGAATGAGTCCCGTTCTTAGCATGCTAAGTAATTACGTTCTTGAAGGTAATCAGATGTATTCATCATCAGCGTTAGAAGTCGATACCAAAGACCTGTGTAACTGTTTTATCCGTGACATTCTTATTCCTTATTTTCGAAATCCTTAATAATTTATTTGAAAGTCATACCACAAGGTATGACTCGTGGTGCCTTGATGCATGACATCCAGATACAAAGTCTGAATACTGAAGCAAGTAAAACCGGTTTTAAGACAAGCTTTCAAGAAACATACCTTGCACGACCTGCGACTAGATGACGAGAAACCCTCTGGCGTACCAAAAAAATGCAAAATAATTATAAAATCGAAAATGGCCAAAATGTGTTTGTGTGCGTGGGGGGGGGGGTATTAATATCGCCCTTTGCACATTCGCAGCACTTAAGTCGAAACGTTTTTTAAGCCAATTCGCTGCAATCAATCAGTTCCTAAGCCCTGTCTTCATCGAAAAATCTTTTTTTTTTTAAACCTTACCTGCATATTTTGTCATCGCATACGTTAAAATTCAAAAAGGTGCCATGAAAGTGCCAAGAAATTTGGTCGGGACCATAGCTTCATATCTGCGTATGAACATAATCGTTACTGTTTAAAGGCATGTGCGAACGATTTTTTTCTTCCAGACATAAACGAATGCCTCGTAAGCCCTTGCCACTCAAATGCTACTTGTGTTAACTCTGATGGATCTTACGCATGCGCGTGCAAGGAAAATTACGCTGGTGATGGGAGAACGTGCATCCCTATTGGCAAGTAGTGCTTCTGTTCATGTATTGTGACGTTTCCTTAGCTTCAACCCGAGGAACCGGTACAGAAATTTATAGTAGTCTATTCTTCTAGTCGCCCTGTTGCCTGGCGAGTTTAATTTTTTTTGCCTGTTGTAGAGCCTCCTTAAGAATCAAATTAATGTTCTATGATGCTTTTGGAAAGCATGTGCGGCATGAATGCAGTTAGGACATGTCGTTACTTGCTCAGAAGTAACCTCTCGTTACTGTGAACAGTGTACAAATTTATAGCAGTTTGTTTTTCTATTGACCCACTTGCTAAGTGAGTTGTGGTTTTTCTCTGCTCGGAGCCTCTTTAAGCAGCAACTTGATGCTCTATGATGCTTTAGACATAGACGAATGCACAGTAGGCACTCATAACTGTCATGCGAACGCCACATGCCAGAATACGGTGGGCGGATTCAATTGCGTCTGCAAAACGGGCTACAGTGGAAACGGCACAACATGCACAGGTAGGCGGTCTAAAGCAATCGCCTGTTGATGTTGCACTTGTCTTGTGCTATGAAATTGGTGGCAAACTCTACATATTATTTGTAATATTATTTTGCCGTTATATTCGAGTAAACCGCAAATAGCTTGGCCATGTGGTCTTGCGCTAGTATGTAATTAAAAACTCGTGTTATGAGGAAGAAATTTTCTTTGTGCCAGAAAACAGGCATACACCCAGATATCCCCTAAACCTTGCCGTGCCAGAACCACACCAAGTTACTTTCTGGTTCACGAAGTATGAGTACTCTAGCCCCAAGGGCTTGAAACGCACTTCCAGAGCATATTAAGTCAAGTTCTAAGTGAAAGTCTTGAAAGTTAAATGTAAAAATTGAGATGGCTCCAAATTTGTTTGTAACGTATGTGAACAAAATGTTTGATATTTGAAGCCTTGTTGAATAGTAATGAGCTGATTATGAAAAATCGGTAGTTTAACGTCTTTCTTATCTAATTTTTCTCTGTTTAACAGGGTTCATCTTTTGTATTTGTAGCTATTAGAAACTCAGATATTGGACGTTTTTTCTTATTTAATTTTTCTCGGTTTAGTTAGCTCTTGTATTTATGATCTGGATTATGTTTTTCATTTTGATAGGTTAATTTTCATTACCGAGCATAAATAAGAAAAAAAAAAAGAAAATTTGTCTTGTTGATGCGCCTGGATATACAATGGGTTTTTATATTAAGATTTTCATAATGCTTAATGAGCTTACGTTCGATTTTAGTGTCATTCATAGAATTGAACTGGTTTAGCGAGCGAGAGTGATTGCCAAATACTCATCGAACCTTCTACGAAGTTTACGTGTTCTATAAACGTCCGCCATTAACATTTTAGATATCGATGAATGCCAATCCGGCAGTGCCAATTGTCACAGTTCAGCCGTGTGCAAGAATCTCGATGGATCGTTTGCTTGTTCATGCAAATCTGGTTTCTCTGGCAATGGCACCCATTGTGAAGGTAGCGTTGTTTATAATGAACAGCTTGCCGCGATTATATTCCTGGAATTCTTGGAGTTTAGTTTCGTTCGAATTTAGCGCGTCAATGAAGAGATGTTTTGATATTCGAGTCGTAGTCGGCCAAGTAATTGGTTGAGCGAATGATTTTGGTGGGAGGTTATATATATATA
>QQSS02196633.1:0-25644 GCA_003687565.2 Craspedacusta sowerbii
TAATACATATTTTATCTCACGAGTCTTTATTTGATGCGATCTATTTATTGGGAAATAAATAAATTCTGTTCTGTTCTTTTCTGTTCTGTTCTGTTCTGTTCTGTTCTGTTCTAATAATTAAGTGAGTGGCTGGAGGCCACTGACTTATGGTGCAGCAAATAACTGCATACTTTGCATGAAATCGTTTCATTATTATTTTATCTACTATTTATCAATTACTAGTTAAAGAACATTTTGTCCTGTTTGCTGGCTTTAGCTTCGGAACCTTTACCCAGTTGCCGATCATTCCATGCAGCCAAATTGTTTCGATATTTATTTCAGTGAACACCAATGAAGATGATGATGGTCTGCGCAATAGAATCTAGAGCTTTTCATGGAAATTTCATGGAAAATTCAAATTCAGGAAGCGTGCTATTACCTCTTGGCAACTTGGGAGTGGGAGAGGGGATGACGACGTCCCTTTTAATGCGCATGCGCTTTGAGCTGTAATGGCGGGAATTCTACAGGTACATTAAAGTTTTTATCACTGGGAAATCTAAAGAAAGCCTTTTCATTTTTCTGATATAAGACGAAATGTGTGATGACTCGGTACGCTCATTATCTTTAAACGTACTTCCTTCTGTGATTTTCTTAAATGATGTGTGTTGGAGATGTTCGGATTTTAAAACACAAATCGCAAAACTTATACAGATTGGTGATGCGGAGAGATAAAACATTAAAGTTATGTGCGAATCACCAGCGTGAGTATTTGTTAAGGTCGTAGCATCCCCATCTAGGAGAAGTAGTGACTTAATGGATACTCCTTGTATTTTTAATTCTTGCTTGACACCAGCATGCCATCCCCTTGATCTTGCTTGGGGTACTCATAGGGAACTATTCATTATTTGGATTATATTTGCAAGACGGTCCCCAAATCTCTTCCGTTCGCACTTATCGAGGGAAATGTGGCATTTAAACTTATGATTCCATTTAATTAGGTGTTGCGCAGCCAAGATTTGATTTTGTTATATCATAAATATTGAGTGGTATTTTATTTGATCCTGAGATAGCTGTAACGCACCGTTGATGCCGTGATAACTTTGATGTCATCCCTAACATAGTTCTCTCAGACCAGACTATATAAGACCAACTATAGTGTTTAATTATTAAGCCCACCTGTGCAAACATTTTTTATGAACCTGTGTACGCACTGTTTTGAGTCATCGATTTTTTATGACTAGCGTTGTACGCTGGAGTTCAGACTGGCTGTGTAAGTGCCATTCTGCGATGAATGTACAAAACGTGACCGCTGCTTTCGATTAAGTGCTGCCGAGCATGGTTCTTAAACATCACATGGGTAACGAGAAAGCGTTTGTGTGGAGCACTCCTTCGGATTGCTCGGAGGATCTCATTGGTAAAGCTGAAACTCTGTGTATTCGCTTCGGGAAAGTTGAAGGTAACAGATTCGTAGTCTTACCTGGTGCTTGTTTCTTAAAGTTTTCAATGTTGATTTTGATGCGTAAGTGGCTTTTGTTTCCCTCGCTTTGAACCGGAGTGAAGAGGCCGAGGAAGATGTTGAATAGCAAGGTATCAGTATTGCAGTTTGCGAATTGATCTTGGCGGTGCATGCCTTCCGTTGCAGGCGCTACAGAATTTAAGAACTCACTTGAGAAATGCGTGCAGAGCTTGAACCCGACGTCAAGGTAAAGGAACGCAGAGGCCAATGACGAACTTGCCACAGGTCTTTCTACAGAGTTTTCCATGATACACGATAGTTTACCATGTCCAATAGCTTTTCCGTGCCAGCAAAGTTCCAGTTGTTTTCATCATGTCTAGGTTCATGATGTCATCGAAACAGCTTTCCACAGGTGATTTTGGAATGGATTTGATTTGGAACAGTGCCACACTGCACCTCCAGTCTTGCTTTCACTCTTTTTCTATACTCATCTTATGAATACCAAATTAGTTCATTCTCGCTCAGAAGCTCAACGCTCTTTGTGCTGAAGGTCTTTCTCAAAGGCAGATTAGCCCATCAACTTGTAGAAACTGAAATCCGATGTTGTTAGACTAGCAATTCTCGTCAGCATCGTCCCTATAATCTGCTAGACGTAATAGTCAAATACGCTCCTGCTTTGCTCTAATAAATCTAGTACAAAGTTTATCCCATGGTTCTTGTTTTCATAGAAATCATGTTCTTGTAGGTTTTCCTCCTATTAATCTGCATTACTATGAAGTCATCACTTTTCTCTAATCAGCATCAGTCCAGTCACAATCACAGTTCAACTGGGTCTCCCTTGGAATCAAGGAGAGATGACTTGACTTGGGATGACGCACTGTATACAGCCCCATAATCTAGTAGCTCCATGCAGTTTTCCAGCTCCATTAGTTTTAATGCACTGCCATTCCCTCATTCCTCATCAGCGTCCGCTCTTATTTTGTCCGTTGTGTTGTCTAATTTTCGTAGTAGCTTTCCAGCCTCCTATAACGAATTTATTTTTTCTCATCTGGTGGTCCTTGTAAAGGACCCCAGGGAATAATGCCTGAAGCTTCTGCGCAAGCTCGGATCCAGCCTCTTTCTGCTTACGCGAAGGATCGGCTAGGAGTGAATCCACTCACAGCTAAGTTTGCTTTTTGCTTTTCTCTTTGTGACCTTAATTTTGCCTTGCCTTTAACCTTCCCGCGAAAGCCTCGTTCTGACATAAAAGACAGTCAAAGGATAGGCCACTTACTCACACACTGGAATTTGGAGCAAAACAAATTGGAATTTAGAGTCAGTTGAAGGATGGCTGAAGCCATGGATTTCTTAGTACGGCACCTCTCCGACCAAAATAACGTTGCATCTTCTATCGTATTAGCCCAAGCTGCAGAGGATGTCTATGATAATGCGCTGGTGATAAATACAACATTATGTCTTGAGAGTCTTACAATCACGACTTATTATTACATCAAATTTCGTTACTTTTCTTGTCGTCACTGCATTCTGATCATGTTGCTTAACTCTTAAGTTGGTCCGATCGGACGGTGACGTCACAATAATCCAATAGCGTGGCTTGAGCAATTTGGAGGAAGGTCGATGGATTGGCCTGCGAGTACAGCGTGCTGTGCCTGAAGTTCTCTATCCCCATCAGCTGTCCTTTTGTTGTGCACGAAAATGAGCTCTGATCAAACGAAAATGAGAGAACGAGTACTTTATCCACCAATCACTTTCAAGAATTTGCGAATGCGGGCTTTCCTTGTAACTAATAAGTAACCAAAACGCTAATTGTGGCTTCTGGGCAATTTGTTATCATTCCGGTGTCACAATTAGTCGCGTCCAAAACAAGATTTCGCGGTCACCTGGCCCATCCTACTGTCTCTTTTCACTTAAGATTTCGTCACGGTTCAAAGTTCTTCTGAACGTATAAACTAGAAGGCATCCTCGCAGCGGTGTTAATCGACGCGTGGACACGATGCTAAAGTTGGCCATTAGCGCGGAGTCTTAGAAAGCATTATCGCGGCTTTATGAATTAGTACCTTATGGCTGTAAAAAAATTTTGTTCGTGGTGGATCTCCAAGACACGGGACAATTTTACTCGACAACGTTGTGTAACGCGCATGTGTGAGAGGCAGTACGCATATGCGAGAGGGAAAACGCTGGCTATTAATGTCTTGCTTACCTCGACGGTCTCGCTTAATGTCCAGCTTAGAGGAATATTAAAATATTAGGAATTTCTTGCGAGAGTAATTAAGTAATAAACAAAAAATGAAAATTTTGTTGGATGTTGAATGTTATGGCCCATCATGGGGCAGTTCTCGAGCATTGCGTTGTAAATGTAGTTGAGGCGAAAGAAGAATCCTGTAAATGAATAATAATTCAATTATAAATGATTGTATTATAACTGCGAAGGAGGCGCTAACTTTTACTTGTGGCATAGCGTGTTATATTGATTGATATGAACGGCCACCGAACGAAGAGAAAAAGATTGAGGAGGAGGAACAAAATAGTGAAATTCTCCCAGTTTAACCTTTAACTTTTAAACCGGAGAATTTGTAAAATAAGATTATGGTAGAGCTAGCTGCGAAGCAAAGCTCTTATCTCTAATCGTGCATCAACCTTTGTTGCTTTTTAATTTGTATTCTTACTATTTAATGCCCTTGTGCGAGCGCATGTGGTTGCAGCTTAATTTACCCTCAGTTAATTTACTCCGCCAGTGTGAGTATAATGAGCAAAGTATTATTATAATATTATAATATAATATATTATATTATGTTATATTATACTATGTTATACTATTGTTTTTTATTATTTACTATTATGATTTTGTTTGTTGTTATTGTTCTCTTACTTCATCTTTTCTTCTTCCTCCTTTTTCATCTACTTATACTTTCTTCTGCTTATATTATTACTGTTATTGTTATTGCTATTTTTATTAAATAATTGTTATTGTATTATATAATCATTACATGATTTCTTATATTACTATTAAATTTATATGTATTCAGCCTACGCGGGGTGAGGAGAAGAATTGGCAGTCGTGTGGAGTTATGATCTGTTAGGATTTCTGTTACTTCTAAATTGATTATTTTTCTGAAGTATACCCTACGAGCGAAGAAAGATACGGTAGTTTATTACGATTCCTTTATTGTAATTGATAGTAATATTTTAGAATAGTAAATTTGAATTTATAAAAGCACTTCACTTAAATCATGAACTTGCTGTCCTGCTTATGTTATATTAATCGATATAATTGTTATGTACTTTCTCGTGGAAGTCACCCCGTACTTCATCGTGTACTACAAGATAAATCTTTCAGACATAATCGCGGTCTGATTGGAAACCACCTTTTTTTTATTAAGACTGTTAACAAGAGCGAAGCAGTAGAGAAATAGAGAGCAGAGAACGGACACCTGGGTTGTATCGACTGTGAAATCGCCACGTGCTAATACGTGCACTCCGTGGTAGTGATGTCACTCGGAAGCTTCTTATTTTTTTAGGTCACCAAGGACCACGTAATCAGCACTGGCGTGTAGGAGTGATCGAACCTTACTGTAGCAGTTCACAGCAACTAACCCAACATGGTAAACATCGCCTTGCAAGGCTATCCTTCCTACATATTCCATAATAGATTGTTTATCTCCTTAGCAAGTACTGTAAAAAGTTATTCTATTTAAATCTTTGTTCAGTTTTTTTTATTTTTCATTTTTTTTAATTATTATTTTTCATGAGCATCATCGTTATTATGATTTATTTTTTTGCAGTGCCAGACAGAATTTTTTTAAATATCGGGCTTAAAACTAATGCATTTTACTTCAGCGCGTAAGGAATGTCGCCATTGTTCCTTGACATATTTTCCTTCCACTCTGACTTGGGATTTTCAAAACATTTGGATTACGCTTGCGGTCGCGGTGAACAAATCGAAGTAGTTGCGGGCGCAAGTTTGTCATCTGTGTCATTTGTATGTTTGTACTATGTCTGCCTGTCTTTCAATTTGTCTGTCTGTCTGCCTGCCTGTCTTTCTGTATGTGTATACGTCTGTTTGTAATGCTGTTCGTATGTCTGTCGGTCGTGCGGGGTATCTGTTAGTTGTGTTTGGCGGCTTACTTACATGCCTGCCTGTCTGTCTGTCTGTCTGTCTGTCTGTCTGTCTGTCTGTCTGTCTGTCTGTCTGTCTGTCTGTCTGTCTGTCTGTCTAGCTGTCTTTTCTTGTCTGCCTGTCTGTTTCAGTCAGTATCTCTGTCTTCCTTTCATGTTTCGGGCCACCCGGGTGTTTTATTTTGTCTACCTATCACGGTTGCATGTCCTTGACATCTCTGTGATCCTCGAAATGTCATTCCTGTCTGTATCAGTGTCACTGAGTCTTCGACGAGAAGACGATACGGACGACGTAGTAATAAAAAACAGGCTCGTTCCAAATGACTAGGATCACTCCGTCAGGTCAACAAGCTGTAAAACGATATGACCTCGTATGAGAACGGCTCAAGCCACTCCCTCGCTCACGCGCAGTCTACCTTCCCGCTTAATTCCTTCGCAGCCTCCTCTGTAGCATGCTAGGATTGCGCGCTAGCTAGAATGAACTAGGATGCCAACGCAATCGCTGACTGCTGATTACGCGGTAGCACCCGTCGTAAGTGTGGCATGTCCTCCTTTCGATTCTCTCTATCTCTGGCTTTACGCTGGCATTGCCTGAGTAGCTGAAATAAGTCGCTCTTCTGTCCTAAGGCATCCTATTAACTTGGTGGATTTCTCGGTTGCTGTCGTAGCTAGTTGAAATCATGCCTTCAACTACAATGTCGCAAACAACCTATAAATACGTACTTCTGCTGGAGGATAGATCATTAAAATAGGCTCTTTTACGAAGGTAGAAGCACAGAACGCGGACGTACGTGACTTTGGTCTTTTATACTATTCTATGCTTGTGTCACTGTAAGAGTTTAATTCCTAACTGGAAGACGGTTTAAGAAGTGCAACGGTGCCGTAAACCGCATGATATGTATTGAGCCGACGTAGGAACAGAACGGGGCACGCAAGTACCAGCCTAAGGTCAGGATATTCGTATTTTTCATTCGCCGAGTCGAAGCGAGGAAAGACGGGTGTACATATATATATATATATACATATATATATATAATATATATATATATATATATATATATACATATGTATGTACATATATATGTCTATCCTCGCTTCGACTCGGCGAATGAAAAATACGAATATCCTACCTTATACCTTATGCTGATGCATGCGTGCCTCGTTCTGTTCCTACATCGGCTCAATACATATCATGAGAATATGCAGGGAATATTATCCGCATTCTTACACATTTACTGTTGATATAGACTAAACGTTTACGTAGCAAAGTTGTGCAGGCGTTGGGGTTGGATTGTTGGGCGTTGCGCGTACATATAATTACTTGCTGTTTAGAGTTGTGGACCCCGTTCGAGGACCGAAGTCGTCATTTATCGCTCAAGTTTGCTATTCCTGCTCTCCGTCAGCGTCGTACTTACTGCCGTCGTCCTCAGCGACTTATTGCCCTACAAGTACGAAGTCTTTGACAACATCACTTTGAGGATTGGACTGTGGAACCTGTGTGCCTGGTTTGACGAAAAACCTTTCGAAAAGTGCTTCGGCAGCTACAATGACATGAAGGAGGAGCATGGTAAGGTTGAGCTTGTTTGAGCTATGCTACACATTGATTCCTCCGTGCTCACTTTTTACTATGTGTTTACAGTGAGAAGCTACGCATTGATTTTTCCATGCGCAATTTTTTCTTCAGTGATAACCTGGGCCACTGTTTGCTTATCCGTTAACTGCTGGTCCTTCGCTCTGTGGCAAAAAAATCTATTTCTTTCATTAAGATTGGTTCAACGCACTTCGGTATCTTCTACTCGTGGCTTTCTCCGTTATATTTCTGAGCTACGCTTGGGCCTTGCTCATTATTCTGCGAGCCAAGACTCGTCCAGTACAAAGTTTCACTCTACCCGTCATCTTCCAACTACTGGCAGGTAAGTTATTCCTGAAGCCTGCGTTTTCCTTCGAAAAGAACGTCAATTTGTGATAGATTGCATACGTTCAAAATAAATTGCTTTCTGATTTAAGGATTGGCAGAATAATTGACTTCTTGACTTAAATAGCTATTAATTTGTTATTTTTTATTCATTTGGTTATTGATTTGTAATATTTCTGTGTGCACGTTGTTCGAATTATTGATTTATTGAGTGCTTTATTGATTCAGTAACTTGGCTAATGGGAGGACTACCGTTTAGTGACTCCGTTTTTAAATGCATGTGATAGAGTTTGTATGCTATTGAACTTAATCCGTATGATCCGCCTAGCGTCTATTTTGTTTAAGTAGACAGATATAAGAACTTCGTTATCGCCTAAAATCTGTCACGGTACACCTTGAGCCCTGTTTGGTACGAGGGACAAGCTCATGAGATTAAGATATTCAGAATTTCCCTGCGTAATAATTATTTCTTATTCTGTTTTCGTAGTGGCATTTGAGTAGGCAAAAATTTTGCCCGAGTTTCTTGATGAACTCAAAATGTTCTTTCCTGAGAAGTTTAATTCTAAGCCATTATCTCTCTGCTGTTCCAGGTTTGCTTCTACTGACCGCGCAGATCTTGTATCATACCTTCATTTTGTTTGATTTCGTTGAAGAAGAAGTGCGTTGGCAAGGTCTAAGTTGGACTGAGGAGTCCGACATTGAGGAGCTTAATGGCCATGGGTATTATTTAACATGGGGAATATTTTTCTTGACGCTGATAAATGTTGTTGTTTGTTTTGTTGTTGGAAGAAAGGATGACTTGTTTTGGAAACGACAGACCAATCCGCAGCCGCTTTAATCACAAGTTTTAAAGGTTTTGGTGTTCGAGTGGACTAGAATTGCAATTTTTTATGTGAATCCACTTTTTACCTTGGCTACATTAACGCCATTCGTGCGAGATACTTAAGAATAATATGAGAATGCTATGAGTGGAACAGACTCAAGTATACTGAAACGTTGCAAAGAAAATGGGTTGTTACTGCGTGTAATAAGGACGTCGCTTTGGAAGTATTCGAAGAAGTATTCTTCTGTTTTCAGTCGTTTTCAAATGGCCATAAATGCCTGCAAGGACATAGGAATCTGATATAAGCCTTTAATGACATTGTACATTGAATGTTTTTGTAAATTTATGCACGGCCAAAGTGCTAGCTATCGAGCCTTCTTGATGTGACTTCATAAGAACATGTTTAATTGCGCGTGCAAAACGAACCTCGAATAACGTTTGACGGCTTCTGTGCACTTTCTTCCGTCTGCCCCTCGTTCCAGTCTCTGACTGCCTAAACAGGTTTGTGATGTCCAATTTAAAAGCTAATAATGTCGACCAGTACATGTGATATTCAGTTGAAAGACAGAAGGGTTCCTGTTTCCAAAAACCTTTGTCTTTGGTTCAATTCGTCTTGCACGAGGATTTTCGCTGTTGTTTATCGTATCGCTACGGTCGCCCTGATCGGAATCTTGCTCCATTCCCGCGTCGTATGGGCCAACTACCGTTCCTGTCCTGTTCAGTCCGATCGTCTATGCATTTTCCTTGTCAGCTCCTGCCAAACTCCGTGCATCCTTAAGTTGAAGGCGTTTCTCCACTATTCTGTCCGTACTTGGTTACGTAGTAAGAGTTGGAGTTGAAAGGTCAAAAAGAAGTTGCAATCTTCATGGTTTCAAGGAGAAACTCCGACAAAGAAGCTATGAAGCTTAAAGAAATCGTAAATGAGAAGGTTCCATAAACGTTCGAAATGACACAATGAATTATGATATAACCTTTCCGCTTTTATATCATGTTCGAAATGGTGCTTGATGCCTATAGTTTACCAGTCTTTAATCTCCTTAAGTAGACGAGTTTTTTATTACAATAGTTGAATTTAATAGATAGTTAAGCGGCCTGGCCAAGCGGAGGCACTTTGTTTCCGCGCGTCAGTCCAGCAGAAAACAGCGTTGTTTCTCGCTGAGTTACAAGCATTTACCTGATCCCTGGTAATATTGATGATGCATGTGACATGTAGAGAGACATGCCTACTGCCTTCAGTGGGATCTGCTCAGTATTGTCGACCACATGAAATTAGAAAAACACAACCGATGGTGCATGCCGGAGCGAGGCAAAAGACAAGTACGGTCTCAACAATTGCGGAATAAATCTTCCTGGATGCGTTTATACAAGTTCTTGTGTACTTGTTGAACTATGAAATAGAATCTCCTGACAGAAGGACTATAAAAAGATAGCGTTATTTAGCAAAATGTTACTCAATAGTTTTAAATAATAAGACTTAAAATAGAATTAAATAGATGTCGCTGCTAAAAAATTCTTCTAGGACCACCGCTGTAATGGGAGCATTTAAAAATAAATCTGCTGTTTTTGAAGTACCTTTTAAGTCATCGAAAATAATTCTTTTGCATCAAAAGCAAGTCTACTGCACAGAGCATATTCCTTTTCTCTTCGTGTTTCTCGTCATGTCTTCTATGGGTTCTTCACTCCTGCTGATTGGCTTGGCGTGTTCTGCGTTAAGTTCTCTTATCGTGCGTTCAAATAACTGAACTTCATGATCATTGAATCGAACGAGTTCCCAGTCTTTCCGTTCCTTTGCTTCTGTTCTTCTGCGAACGAACTGTCTCATTATCATTTCAAATACTTCAGCCTCGCGTTCGGTGCAGTTGACCAGTACCCAGTCCTCGATGCATGAGTGACGAGTTCCCTCCAATTCGCGTACGTATTCCGTGATCTGTGTCTCGAACCTCTCTCTTGCTCGTGGGTCGCGAATGACATGCAGAGATACAGCTGCTGGTCCGGTTCGATTTTGTGTTTTCAATATTTTCAGCTTTCTCTCCGTGTCCAGGGGAATGTGGATCGTTAAATGTGGCAGCTCTCTAGGCATTAGGGCGGAGGCTTGGAACATAGGCTGCTGGATTATGGGTGAACGCAAGCATACCGTGTTTGCTTCTGCACGATCTTCAGAGTCCTTCTCGTGTAGCCACGATGTCGGAATGGCAAACGTAGAGCGCTTCTCTAGTAACGGCTCTTGACTGGAATCGAGGCTTATGACAGTTATGTACACCAGAGACTCGGCTCTAGGATTGGAGTGTGCTATTTCTAGAGAGCTTATCCCTCTTGATACACTCTGTTCTCTCAATTCATTCGGATACAGGAACGTAACATTGTGCATAAATTGCTCTCGATTTCGTTGTAAAATACATGTAACTTCACTCATGAATAGCTTCATATTCGTCGATTCTTCTGCATCAAAATTAGATTCCCTTCTATCCAATACGTCAGGATCGGTGTCCAACATTAGAAGTTGATTTGAAGATTTGTTTGCTGATGAGCATAAAGGGTAGGTGAACGGGATTTCCCAAGACGAGAACTCACCATGACGGACGGAAGTAGCACCAGGTGTGAGATCGTCCCCACCCGGGTCGCGGAAGCAATCTAATGTTAGTGATGTTGGTACAGCTGAACACGTTTCCTCAAACACGTGTTCACCTGGCTGCAGATTGCTGACGCTGGTGAATGATAGCGAATGATCCACATTAATATCAGAAGATGCTAATTTGAAGTCTGACGCATAAGAACCTTCTCGCTGCATTCGACTACCACTTACAGCAGAGAAAGTAAATTGTGGGAAACATTCCTTCTCCGCGATATTCTCCTGAGGGTGCGGTTGACTTTGCACAACAGAGGTAACCTTAACAAGTCCACTATTGCCTTGCGGGGAGGCAATTTTGATTTTGTCACTAACTTCCAAATGTTGCGTTTCAAATAAATCTTCACAGTGAGAGTCGTTTAAGCGATTTGGAAGACCATCCGACCTGTTACTTGACTTCAGATTACAGATTTTTGTTTCTTTCTTTGTGTCATAAAAGTAAGAGAGTGTGGATTCGTGCTCGACGAAGTTTGCGGTAGCCGCAATTTCTAAGGGAAGGCTTTCTTGTTCTAAGGTGGGATAAGGTAACAGCAAATTTGAAACATCAAATACTTCCTGACCAAAATATAATGCACTCTTGCTGAATTCCCCTTCGCTTGTAACCTCGTCATGCCACGTTGAGTTTGATCTTTTAGTCACGCCATGCGCGCTAATGACAGCATCTTCAGGTTGAGCAAGGCCCCGCAATTTCCCTCCTTGAGCAACACCATTTTCTTCTACTGCTAAGCAGTCGGGTTCTTGCTTGCTACACGAAGGAAGTTCTTCCGAGTCAAGAAACATGTGATTTGTTACCGATTTGATACCAGGTCTACCGTGAGCCCTGACAAAAGGTAAATCAGAAAATTCAAGACAAAGCGCTTGGTCCCTTGTTACTGCCCAGGTGTCATCACTGGCGGAACTCGACGTTGCAAAGTTTACGCTGTTAAGGGCCCGCACATCCTCGCCAAGTATTTCCTCGTTTCCCATGTTAGTTTTGATTTTAGTGTTTGGGTCTGACACTGTCAGATCTTGTCGGCTTAGGATGATATCTGGTTCGTTTGTCGTATTTCTTTCATGGCAAATCGTTCCAACTTGAATGGAACAGCTCTGGTTATGAAGTAGAACATAATCCATCCTCTCAAGACAATGACTGGGAACGTTTACATGATCATCTGCTGGAAGAATTTTACTATGCGTGTCAAGCAAGTCCCCTTTAACTGCCGCATAATTAGTATCGTATGGAATACCCTTATACCAATCAGTCTTTTCATTTGCGACGTTTTGGTAATCTGGGGAGCAAATCTTAGCAAACGCGATTTCAGCGGATTTTTGAAGAAAGTCTTCGGTGCCACAGGATGTAACTTCGGCGTATTCCGCATTGTGATTCTCAACCTCTTGATCACCTGGGGATAAAAGATGAATTTCAGAAGAATCTTCAAGCCCACTTTCTGTGCTAAACATTGTTCTTTCAGTGTATTCACAATCATGTCTTTTAACTTCTTCATCATCAGGGGCGATGATGTCACTAAGCGAAAGGTCAGCGAAATTTGCAAGCTCGGCTTCTCCATCACATGATGTACCTTGAGCGCATTTATCATCATGACTTTCAATTTCTTGATAGTTTAGGGTTAGACTTGAACTAAGCGGAATCTGAGTGGATTTCACAAGTGCATCTTGCACAGCACACGATTTGAATTCGTTGTATTCAGCATCATGACTCGCAGCTACACTATCCTCTGAGTGAAGAACGTTACTGAGCGCGATTTCACCGGATTTTTCAAGCACGCTTTCTGTACCACAGAATGTAACTTCAATGCATGCATTATCTTGACTTTCCACCTCTTGACCATCTGGGAAGGGAATCGCAATAAGCATTTCGTTACCAGATTGTAAAAATGTATTTTCTGTGCCAATGTACTTAACTGCAGTGTATTCTGCGTCGTGATCCTCAACCTCTTGATCATCTGGGGAAGCAAGCGGAATTTCAGCGGAGTTTTCAAGCACACTTTCTGTACTAAACATTTTTCGTTTAGTGTATTCAGAATCATGTCTTCTAACTTCTTCATCATCAGGGGCGATGATATCCCTAAGCGAAAGGTCAGTGGATTTTTCAAGCTCGGCTTCTCCATCACATGATGTACCTTGAGCGCACATAGTATCATGACTTTCAATTTCTTGACCGTTTAGGGTTAGACTTGAACTAAGCGGGAACTCAGCGGATTTCACAAGTACATCTTGTACAGCACATGATTTGACTTCGTTGTATTCAGCATCATGACTCGCAGCAACACTATCCTCTGAGTAAAGAATGTTGCCGAGCGCGATTTCACCGGATTTTTCAAGCGCGCTTTCTGTAGCGTATGATGTAACTCCAGTTAATTCACTCTCATTCTTTGCAGTTCCTTGATGATGCGCAGAGAGCAAAGGGCCTTTTGCGGATTCTGCGCAAGATGTGTCTTCACTGAATTCGGCATCCTGACTTGCATCTTCTAAGTTATCTTGTGAGAGAATCTTACTAAGCCCGATTCCATCGGACTTTCTAACCATGCTTTCGGTGCCACAGAATGTGACTTCCTTGTATTCAGTATCTTGACTTTCCACCTGTTGAGCATCTGGGAAGGGACTCGCAATAAGCATTTCGTTAGCAGATTTTAAAAATGTATTTTCTGTGCCACTGTACTTAACTGCAGTGTATTCCGCATCGTGATCCTCAACCTCTTGATCATCTGGGGAAGCAAGCGGAATCTCAGCGGAGTTTTCAAGCCCACTTTTCGCACTAAACATTGTTCTTTCAGTGTATTCAGAATCATGTCTTCTAACTTCTTCATCATCAGGGGCGAAGATGTTATTAAGCTTAAGGTCAGCGGATTTTTCAAGCTCGGCTTCTCCATCACAAGATGTAACGTGAGCGCGTATATCATCATGACTTTCAATTTCTTGACCATCTAGGGTTAGACTTGAACTAACCGGAATCTGAGTGGATTTCACAAGTACATCTTGCACAGCACACGATTTGACTTCGTTGTATTCAGCATCATGACTCGCAGCTACTCTATCCTCTGAGTAAAGAACGTTACTGAGCACGATTTCACCGGATTTTTCAAGCACGCTTTCTGTACCACAGAATGTAACTTCAATGCATACATTATTTTGACTTTCCAACTCTTGACCATCTGGGAAGGGACTCGCAATAAGCATTTCTTTGGCAGATTTTAAAAATGTATTTTCTGTGCCACTGTACTTAACTGCAGTGTATTCCGCATCGTGATCCTCAACCTCTTGATCATCTGGGGAAGCAAGCGGAATCTCAGCGGAGTTTTCAAGCCCACTTTTCGCACTAAACATTGTTCTTTCAGTGTATTCAGAATCATGTCTTCTAACTTCTTCATCATCAGGGGCGAAGATGTTATTAAGCTTAAGGTCAGCGGATTTTTCAAGCTCGGCTTCTCCATCACATGATGTACCTTGAGCGCACATAGTATCATGACTTTCAATTTCTTGACCGTTTAGGGTTAGACTTGAACTAAGCGGGAACTCAGCGGATTTCACGAGTACATCTTGTAAAGCAAATGATTTGACTTCGTTGTATTCAGCATCATGACTCGAAGCTGCACTATCCTCTGAGTAAAGAAAGTTACCGAGCGCGATTTCACCGGATTTATCAAGCACGTTTTCTGTAGCGCATGATGTAACTCCAGTTAATTCACTCTCATTCCCTGCAGTTTCTTGATGATGCGCCGAGAGCAAAGGACCTTTTGCGGATTCTATAAGCACGGATTCCATACCGCAAGATGTGTCTTCACTGAATTCGGCATCCTGACTTGCAACTCCTAAATTATCTTGTGAGTGAATCTTACTAAGCCCGATTCCATCGGACTTTCTAACCACGCTTTCTGTGCTACAGAATGTAACTTCCTTGTATTCAGTATCTTGACTTTCCACCTGTTGACCATCTGGCAAGGGACTCGCAATAAGCATTTCTTTAGCAGATTGTAAAAGTGAATTTTCTGTGCCACATGACATAACTTCTGTGCCTATAATATCATGTCTTTCAACTCCCTGATCATCTCCGGTGAAAAGTTTACTAAGAACAATTTTAACCGATTTTAGATGCACGTTTTTTTCAGCAAAATGCGTGCCCTCAGTGACCTGAGTATCATGGTCTGCGACTCCAGGAGCTAGATCCATGTTGCTATCGGATGCAAAACATCGAAAACAGTGATCGTCCGAGCATGGCACATCTTCTGCATGTTTATTACCGTTACTTCTTTTTGTGTGTACATGATAGGTGCTGTTAATAATTGGAGCTTGATCTTGAAAAACATTCCCAATGTCTTCAAATCTCTCTGTGGGTCCGTCAGACGGAAGGTTCATGATTTGAAATGCGCTTGATGTTTCCGTAGTCTTTAACCAAACAATCTTCTCGATGCATGCAGGCTCCACATTTGAATATGACTCATCGGGACGGCTTGGATGTTCTTCAGAGCTCGCATTGCTCCCATTGACAGAACTCCAAACATCTATAACATCGTTTCTGACGTCGCCTTCGTTATCGGCAGATTCAATGCTTCGTTCAACAACATCGTCTGTAAAAGGTGCAAGGTCCTTAATAACATTAGTCGACTCAAATCTTTTTGTGCTGCCTAAGCGCAAGCGCGTCAAGTCAGCAGTACATTCACTGTTGTTTTCAAAAGGCTCGTCTGGACCGACATTGCCATAAACATCGATGTGCCCATCCGCGAAGTTTATGTCTGAAGACGATCCCTTGTCAGCAAGGCCAGTAGTGGTGAAAGCAGTTGTGTCACCATTGTCTGAAACTAATTCAGGATGTAGCGCTGCAAAGTCTTGCCGCAAGATTTTCGCGTTGTAAGGATTTTCCATGCATTCTCCGGTGACGATGCCAAAGGGAAGAATTTTAGAGTTAGATCTACCAAAGCTTTCGGTTAAGACATCCTCTAGAAACTGTGTATGTCCATTCGTTTCATGATGAGAAAATTTTTCAGGATCTTCTAGAGCAAAGTCTACATTGTAAGCTTGTTGAGTAGCCTGTAACTCAGGATGTAAATCTGAGATAATGGGGGGTTCAACGTTTTCAGATTCCACTGAAGATTGACTGCTGAGGGTTGAGTGAGTATTGAGTTGATCGTCCACGCAATCAAAGTTCTCCAAAAAGCAACCAAGAGATGATGGCGAATTCTCAATATTTCGGGTGGAGTCGCCTTTACAAAAATTGTCTGTGCTGCAAGCTGACTCCATCTGTCCGTAAACATGATCAGTAAGACCTGGCGCATGCTCAGAACTCTCCGGAATTTCATCTGCTTTCGTGCCAGGTTGATCTTGAGAGGAGTGTACTTTGGGCATCGAATTACGTGTTTGAGTTATGGAGCTACGGGCAACAAGCGATGTGGTTGGGGCGCCTTGAAGAAATTCATTTTTTGAGCTCAGGGACTCTCCAATCTCAGACTGAGATGGAATAACGTTGAAAGTTTCTAAATCGCATAAGATTACATCTTGCAAGCAATCACTCGCACTAGGGCAAGGTGGCTGTGCAAACATTGGATCTGTTATGTTTCCTTGGCATTTCTTCTCTGCACAGTGTACAAAGTCGCCAGTATGTGTAGGGTCTGTGTTATCTTTTTTTACATGATCCCACTCTTCATCTCTCAAACTATTAGGATTGGATCGGCTTGAAGGAACGCTTTTAAAACCACTTATTTCCCATGAGTCCGCTAGTTCGCGAATGTTTGCGGAGTCCGTTGTACTCATGACTGCTGATTGTAGCATAGTTGTCTTATGTGGTGAGTTTGAATCGACTTCACTGAGTAAAGAGTTCATGGCTAACACTGAACTTTCATAACTACTGCTTTTGATATCGGGTTGAGGGCATTCTTGATCAAAATGGAAGTTCTTTGGATAAACCTGGTTTGCTTTGATGCCATCGTCCTCATGCACTTTTTCCAGGTTGCCCATCGGTATTTCGCTCCTAATCCTCGCCTCTACAGATAAGTGGGAGGAAAGAAGGAGCTCGTCAAGCGCGTCCGAGATGCAAGTCCCGATCAAATCTTCAGCAAGGATACGCATCGCATCTCCGAGATAATGTGGAGCAATAATCGCTTGACAATTGCCGTCCATGCTTTCTTGTAAATCACGTGATTCCTGCATTTCAACCGTTTCCATAAAATTGTGAAACTCGCTGATGTTGATCGTCTCCTTTATAGTGGATTTAATGCTAACTACTTCTGCATCTCTTGAACGAACTTGCTCAGGATACTGACATCTATTGCTGCCTACGTCAACATCGCCAGTGCATGCCGTGCAAGTTCGTCCTGGCTGAGCAGGAGATCTTCTGTCCATAGCAAAGTTAATTTTATGGTCTTTATTGCTAACATCCACATCCCAATACGGCATTTCTACATCTGGATTGCATGCCACCACGAAAGGATCGGGTACGTTCTCGCCTATCTCCTCTGACAACAGTACGAGCGAGCTCATGCAGTTATCGCCGTTTCCTTGGCTACTAGCAACGCTGTCGTAGTTCAGGCACACATTGCCAGATGTTGTGCCATGCATGGTGTCGTTGCTAGGTGAAAGAGAGTCGCTCACGTGACCAACTGCCTGCGTAGTCGCTACAGTGGTCTTGCTCGAGTCGGAAATGGTAAGATACGCTTTGCTATCGCGCACCACAATGTCGTGTAGATCACCAGTATTGCATGGCAAATGAATCTGTGTATCTTGTGAGTACAGACCAATCGCAACGCTTGTAGGTTGGGTACAAACAACATTCGCAACCATTTCACCTTGCTTAGAAGAACTGAAATGCCCTATCATGCTATCTGAAATAGGGTTAGGATCCACTATTGGATTTTCAGCAGCAATATGTGCAATATCTGAAGCTTTCTTGCACTCCACGTTATTAAAATCTAAGGAAGCACTTTCTGAAATGATCTGAGGCTGCTTAAGACACTGAAAAGAGCTTTGCTCTGTGGCATTGTCATGCGAATCAGCTGGAAGCTGCACAGCTATTAGCGCTAAAGTGTCAGTAGTGATTGAGCCTTGGTATGGATCTACTTCCGAGCTGTGTTGCTCGAAGTCAAACTTGTTCTCATTACTGCTTATGTCTTTCGGTGACTTATTTGCAGCTGTTGAGACATCTGTGCTACCATCATCAAGTGAGTCCACATGCAACTCATGATTCGCAAGTAACGGTTTGTGTGATTGCATATGTAAGAGTATCGGAATAGCCTTCTCCATGCAACAGGCTTCATTGTTCTGCCATGTGGGTTTCACGCAACACTCATGGTTTTGTAAGACCATTTCACTGGCATAACTGTGACTATCTTCCAGTCGATAAACATGACCGTCTTCAGATGACTCTTTACTTGCCTGAGTAAATTCCATTTGCGAATATGACACGCTTGTGTTGCTCTGGCTCACAGAATCTTCACCAACACATGTTATGGATAACCTTTCATGGCTCGTGATTCTACCTGTGCAAACATTTTGCAGACATAAATGCAAATCAAATGCAGTCCCTTTGCATCTGTGAGTTTCATCAGCGTGATAGGCAGTTTCACTAGGCTTACCCACTTCACACTCGTGCATTTCCTTAAAGGCGTTAGAGCCACACGAGGTTTCTTCACTCGAAGTATCGTGAGTAGGTGATCCTACTTCTGTTTTTAACACTTGCTCCAAGGCAGAGAGGGTGTTGGACGGATTCAGGTGGTCCTCATGACCGACATCTTCAACGACCAAATTAAATAAATGAACTGGCTGTTCACTGTAGAGTCTTTCGTCTTCACTTACTCCACCTTGCTCTACAGAGGGTATTACGCGCTTGCATTCGATATGTAGAGACTGTAGAGAATCGTCCATACGAGCACAATTTAGGCACGTTTCTTCGTGTTGTTTAAAATTGCCAAGATAATTCTTTGATCCGGAAAACTCTTTGTCGATGACGCTTGTAAGCCCACATACCAGATTAGACATGGATCGATCTTCAGTAGGAGAATCTGTGGCGCCATGAAATATGCAGTTTCCGTTAAAGTTTTCTTTGTCTTGCATGACGGCACTAAGAGCCAAAGGCGGCGGATGGTAAAATGATATCGCCGAATCCTTAGAAGCACCAATGGCTGAGGCTGATAAATCAGCGGTTTCGTTCGTTTCGTGGGTTTCAAATGAATTCATGCTGTTAGATGCTGCAGTCTTGTCAACGTCCATACCTTGGCTTGTCCTAACAGTGTCAGGTTTGCATAAAAGTTTACCGTCTGAGAAGAGCCCGGGGAAGACTGTTTCTAAGTCTAATTCCTTCTCTGCGTGATTGTTTTCCGAATCAAAATCACAGCTGTTGCCGGAAGAATTGTTTAGAGAGATGTGAACAGTCTTTGCAGCGGTTGCGGTTTCAGAGGACGTAACACTGCTGACTCTGCTTATGCTTTCAGCACCCGCGTCATTGACTTTTGAAAGGGAAGCTTTGTTACCACTGTTTGATCTTACTGGTAGCGTGTCTGTCTTTTCAGCCAGGTTTCCTATTTCAGCGTCAAGTGACAGTGACTCATCAATTGTCAAACTAGTTGGATCAGGTAGACTGGCAGGGTTACTCGACAGTCTTCCATTCGGATCCGTGCCTGTCGCGATGCCTTCAACCTCAGTGCACCTTGAATCAACTCCTAGATTTAGGTCTGGTTTCAAATAAATCTCATCCTCAACTTCACCAAAATTCCTTCTCGCTTTTGTCATGAGCTCGTTTTCAGTTAGAATGGTTAATGAAGACGCTTCAAAAACTTCGCATATGTGGTCGCTATTAATTTTGTTCTCCCGTAATTCTGTTTCCACGTTAGCAAGTGCTGGTAAAATTTTTTCGGAGCCAGCAATTGGCGAATCTCGAAGGCAGTGGTACACACGTGAAATCGCGCTCGACTTACGACTATCCTCATTTCGATCTTCATCTGCAGATGGTAATCTTATTAGCTCGCTGAAATTCTCATGCACTTCAATTTCTGGACGGTCGGTATGTAAAGAGCTTTCGTTTTTTGGGTGGCTGGGCTGAATGTCATTGCAAAATGGAATCGTAACAGTTATTTCATTTTTGCGCGATTGTATCGGTATGGAAGAATACTCACTTCTAAATGTGCTCATCTCTGTCTCGGATCCATAGTTTTTTCCTTTGTTTTCTGGAGCAAAGTTGTCTGTAGTGCATTCATGTTCTTTGCCTAATAAGCCGTTGATAGTGCAAGTTGCTTCATCAAAATTTTGGCTTGATCCACAGGAAAGATCTGAGTGAAGTACTTCAAACTGTCGAGACTCTTTCTCAGAAGGGAGATGCTCCTGCTTAGATTTCTCGTTTATGAATATGAGAGAATCAACGGTGGACTCAAATTCGTCCGTTCCTTCCTCTTCCTCCGAAAGTGATGGTAACTTAAACCGGCGATTTTCAACCGCAGCAGCTGGATTGCCAATGTTCTCACGCTTAGAGTTCCTGCTCTCTTCAAGGGCATCCTTTCCGTTGTCGACCTCAACATCTAATGGAAGCCAGAGTGAGTCTGCAAACATCTTACTTCGCTCAAGGTTGAGGAAATCAGTTTCCATAGCATCACTACCGCTGTCACATGTGAGTCTGTTAGAAAGCATTCTACTTGATGTTAAGAGGTCAGAGGCGAATTCGCCACCACCTCCACTGCACTCAAAGCTAGAATTTGATTCAAATTTATTGTCATTTTCAGAAGCGCAAGACTCACTTAGTGATGATCGAAGAATATCGTCACATGCGTACTTTTGTTGAAACTTTTCCTGGTCATTCCTACTATAAAGTAAACATTCCTCAAAAGCTGTCCCGTTTGCAATATTCCTCTGTTCGTTGCTTGAAAACGAAGGAAGAGCTGATTCAATTTTATTGCAGCTCAAATCGTCCGTTTGCGGTACACAATCTTTAAGTTGGACCAAACCTTTGTCCGAAGTGATCTCTGACAAACTAGAGTCTTTACTGGCTTCGATCGAAGTTTCGCCACTTACAGAGCTGGTGCCTTTGATGCTTAACTTGCACGACAGTATCCTGCACTTAGCCACCCTATTGCTGCTTTTGCGAATTAACTGTATTGAGGGTACTGTCGGAACTACATCCGTTTTTTCAACGAGAGTTGGTTGCTCATTAGTCAATAAGTTGACTTTGCTGCTCAAGGATATTTCGCGTTCAGGCAAATCATTTTCTATATCTTTGCCTCCATTGAAAGGAAGTTTGTAGGCAGGATCTGCAAAGTCTTGTTTAACAGAAGCATAGTTATTCCTTGAGGATGGAGCATCCTTAGGGCTTGATTTGAAACCTAATCCTTTGATTTCCAACATAAGCATCTCAGTATCTTTCGCAGCTATTTCGGCATACCGACGTAAAACGTCATCTTCATCGATACCAGTACTCGTCTGAATGCTCGATGCAGAAAGTGCCGTGCACGTTTGATGGGGCGTTATTAAGCTTGTGATGGATTTTGCCGTTACTAAGTACTCCTTAACTTCCCCAATGGGCAAGTTATCAGTGCAGGCTGCCGACATGGCTTCGACTTTACGCTCCTTCTTCAGCTCCAAGCCTTGTTGGCAAGCTCTGTCTTCAGAATGTTCTTGTCGTCCCGGAAACAATTGACATCGTGCATCATCCTCGGCCTTCTCTTGAAGCGCGTTGTTGCTTGATTCGTCGAGAGTATTAGAATTATAGTCACTGCTCTCGTCACTCTGTAAGTTTACGAGACGGGCTACAACAGTGTCAGTAGAATGGGTAACATTCTCTAGCGAATACGATCCATCAGTAGAAAAATCAGGAGCTTTTTCGTATATTGTGCAGAGATCTTTCAACCTTTGACTCAATCGTCTGCTTCTCACATTGCGGGTTTCATTTTTGAAACCGGCTTCTTGTTTGGCACGTGTTTCGTTATCTTTGTCAGCGAGCTGAACCTCATGTACGTCGCTGCAAGCCGTATGGGCTGGATCGGCACCCAGTGATTGTTGTGCCGAAGAACCACCGTTCTTTTTCAGTTTAGATAAACCTTGCTTCGCTCCAAGTTGCCTCTCCTCCCCGCAAGGTAACCCCGATTGGCGCACGGGAGGGCTATGAAAAACTGCACGTCTTTGCATCGAAGGGCTTAAAGCTCCTCCAACGTATGCAGACGTTGCTGACTTTGTCACATACTTTGCATCGCTACGCGTTTTACTGTATTGCGATCGCTCACCGCAGCCGTCAGGCATGTCTACGGACTGAGACCTTTCACTTCTCGATCCCTTGAAGTCTTTGAAATCAGCAGTCGAGTCTTTTTCTGAGTCACTGCGCCTTCTTTTAACTACAGGAGAGTTCAAAACCGCACTCGATCCTGGCAAGGAATGCCTTCGCAAATATAAGGAGAGAGAATATGGAAAATCACGGTTTGGTTCCTCGAAGATCTTTCGCTTCTCCTGAAATAACTTACGTCTCTCTTTGAGCGCTTTTTCCTCACTTTTAATTGCAATCATTATTGCTTGTGACAGCAAGTTGCGTGGCAATCCTCCTTTGGTTTCGGTTCTACCTTCGAACAAAGCAGATCTTTGCTGCATGGAATGCGATCTCTTCTTGGTAGCGACATTCAGTTTCTTAGAAAGCCGATTGCCAGCAGAGGCAGCCTCTTTGGGTTTTTCCACTCCTGATGAGTTGCTAGAATGTGCAAGTGCCAAATTCGAATCGTCGCCTTCTAAGACAGATTGCATCACAGTCGACCCTTCATTCCCGAGTTCAGAAGTCTTCTTTCGTAGTGCCACTGTAGGTTTGACCTGCCCATGGAAAGAATCATCGTGATCACCACGATAATGAACAAGCTCTTGTTTCTGGCTCACAGTACTGCTAGTTTCTTTAGAAGAAGGCATCAATGGCGCAACTTTTGCCTCATGCACGAAGTCAATTTTGGGTTGCTCCGACATCGCATCAATGTCTTCTGATAAGAAATTCATAGACGGGCCCTTAACATCCACCCGTACTGAACGCCTTCTTTCCACCTCACGCTTCTTAATCGGTTCAAAATATCTGCCTACGGAAATGAACTTCATTTTTGACGAACTCCTTGGTATGATTTCTGTACTAATGGTTACGCTGTATGGAGTGGATGACGTTCGTTGGCGGTCCGCGACATGCAGAGTTATAAGCGAGACGTTGTCGTCCTCGCAGGAGCTGTCACACGAACTCTCGTCGCTGGTTCCCCTATACAACGGAATCTCTACTTCTACACCGTTGATCTCTTGCTTCAAGATGTATTCCTTGCGCAGATCAACGTTGGGGTCGATTGTGCTGAAATATTTCTCGAGCGCTTCACTGATTGCCAGCTGCAAAGCGTGAATGTCGTCAATTTCCAGCTGGGAAAATGTAGGCGATCGAATATTGGCGTTTTCTGATTCAAGAACAGCCCCAACATCGGATTCTGAAAGAGATCGCGACTTTGATACTCTTCGGAAAGGGGTCCGTACAATAGGACTGCCACTTTCATTATCAAAAAGATCGCTGTTGCGCACTAGTGTTTCATCGAAATCCTTTTTTTCAGTCATAAGTTCTTCACGCCTTACATTTGCTTCAGTCGCTCTTATCTGGGATCGGAGTTCGTCCGAGATACTAGGTGTGCGGTACGTTTCATTCGATAATACTTTGCCCACCTGCGCTTGCCACACATCTTTAGTTTGGATTTCCGTGGTTGCTCCTGCAATCACTGTGTGTTCGGGGGGTTCGCGGGTGCTCTGATACTTCCTGTCGGTTTTCGGCTGTTTTCGCTCCTGCAAGAAGCGTTCCTTAAAGCCTGCTGCATTGGCCGACATTCGTTTGCTCAACGTATGTCTCTTTAAAACGGGACTGCTCGCGTCAATAAAATCATCCGATGTTTTTGTTTTTGCCAAGTTCAAACTCCGGGTACGCTTTAGCCTGTGTTGTGGCTCACCTTCATCCTTAAGTGGGCGATATACTCTTCTGGACGATTTCATCTCGGAGTTACCACACGAGCTTAGTTCCGCAAAGTTCACGACAGTTTCAGCCGTGCAGTCGTATCCTGGATCGCGCACATCTACAATTATCTCACTAGTTGCCCTGTGGCGCGTCGGTGCATTTTTGGAACGATCCTCGTTGCAATCATAGCCTGGGTCCAAAACTTTCGCAACAAATTGAGTCCGATATTTGTTCTCCATGCCCTCTAAAGGAGAAAGACTGACTATATCACAAGAAACAAACGGACTGCAGCCAGCAGGGCAGTGGAAAATAATCAGTTACACCTTGAAATTGGTAAATCAACAAAAGAGTTCAAATTGATACAAGCAACATATCAACTTTTAAGAAGCAGCTTAGCTGTTCATCAAGTACTTAGTAAGCCAAAGCCAACAAAGCCACAAATTTCGAACAAATCTGCTAGATGAGCTTCTGCCATAAATCCAAGACGTTTGTTGTCAACGATTGCTTTGACTAATCGTCGACCGAAAGATATCGGTTCAGACATAATTGAATAATATCTGAAAAAGTTTAGGAGAAAAAGTACAAGACTTTAATGAAGTTAGAGGTGCTTTAGATAACTTAATGCAAATGTTGAGCAACACGCAATGTGCTGTACAGCTCAACGCAAACTTTTTAACTTTGGCATGTCTCATTCTTTCTTCCCCACGAATAAATGCAGCATCTACGAAAGATTCCCAAGAATAGACACAACCTAATGGCGTCAGAAGCTCGGGAGTAGGCTGGAGGTCAAAAACTTTGCGTGATGGGGAAAATGTGCCCCCGAAACCCCTTCTATGGTTTTCTTTGTTTTCATTCAACAAAAAGATGGTTTACCGCTTGGAAAACTCCACCACCATCTAAAAGATGGGGCGCTACCTTTCAAAATTACAACATTATCGAAAAAATGCAACTGCAGTAATATAGAAAAGAATTTGCTAACTTATATAGTTATAAACATCAGTAACACGGAAACGAATTGGTTAAGTAGCAACTTTCAGTGTACTCAGAAACCAACCTTTACTATTCACTGGAGTTTGATAAGAGCTTTCACCATAAGTGACGGTTGTCTTTTCTTTGCCCAAGCTTCCACCCAATCGTACTGTAACTCTAGAATTAAGAGCGAAGGTTAGAATTACCATCTCGTAACAAATTACAGTAGTATCAAAGAAAGTATGCTTCAGCGAGAAATGACTGAATTTAATGGGTAAGACGACAGTACCATATTTTTGAAGGCATCTGGAAACTTTGCATGGATCTGGTAGAGAAAACGAATACCTTTTAAAGAACCTGCAACTCCTGTTATGCGTTGGCATTAAATGAGCGGATCTAAGATGGCAGCGTCATAAGAGACATGATGCAAGCACCCTGAAAATCTCTTCGCCATCGAGAGAGAGAGAGGACAAGCAGTATGAAAAAGACTCTTCAAATGAGAGATTCATGTTTTATCTACTCGAAAATGCTTTTAAGTTTTGGGCCGATCCCCTGGAAGCGACCTCTGTTCAGGATATTAGACTTTGGAGAAAGCTAAGTTTGAAGTTTTATAACGTCTTTGACATTCCCACCCAGCTATATTCTGTATTAACATGTCAAAAAAAGTGAATATTAAAAGCCTTCAATTTAATGAGCATGCGCAACCACACGCAAAATCTATCAATTCATCAATCCATTTATCTATCTAGCTATCTATCTATCTATCTATCTATGTATCTATCTATGTATCTATCTATCTATCTATCTATCTATCTATCTATCTATCTATCTATCTATCTATCTA
>QQSS02196634.1:0-12554 GCA_003687565.2 Craspedacusta sowerbii
TATATATATATATATGTACATATACGTACATATGTGTATATATGTATGTGTGTATTAATATATGCATGCGTATATATATGTATATGTATCTGTGTGTGTGTGTATGTAAGTACACAATCAAAACTCCATTAAAACAACTACCCGCTATAAGCTCCAGATTACAACAAAGATTCTAAACCAGCATGGCCTTTGTCCCGAATAGAATCAACGTACACATACACAGCCCAAATAAGAACGAATATAAACGAAAAAAAAAACACGAAACAAAACACGAATGTTCGTAATGTTCGCATCAAACGCCCCAAAGCTCGTGCAACGCACTTTATTGTTTGATTTTGACGATCACAAAATACGAAATATATCATCATATATTCGATAATAAAATGGCGCGATAAAATGGCTACCATGTTAGCCTTTCGAGCCAAAGCGAAAGTTATAAAAATGATGAATAATATATGCTCATCATTTAAGTATAGAATTTAAACAATTAAAATTTAAAAATTAGAAATATATATTAATAAATATAGACATATGCATCCTAACAATAATTATAAACTAAGTGCGATGCACGAGAGTTGCGACGCTTGATCCAAACAATAAGCAGAAAGCAGGACCTTGGCAATGAGTACATACGAAACGGGGGTATATCTCGCGAAGGGCTAACACGAGGGAAGAAAAAAATGCACGGCCACGACATTAATCACCCGGCCAACTAAAAAAAAAAACAACTAAACAGTTAGGAAAAGCATAAATCAATAAACTATTACCAAATGGGACCACTAAATCTCACAAACCAAAACATGGAAGTCAACACGCCATCTTGATTTTACAACAAGCTAAGTTGCTGTTTCGACTGGGTGCTCATTCGAGAGCAGTCTACAACAGTTTTGGTATTCAACATATTCTAAAGCACATAAGGATCTGCTCGCTGTGAACTGTCGGCAAATAGATGGCAGGTGATCTGCGAAGAAAAGAGCCCGTTGTCGCACTTTCCTACCGAAATACCCAAAAATTAGAACAAAATTAAAAAAATAATAATAGGACAATTTAAATAGAATATGAAATAGAAATAAAACAACGTAAGCATCTCAAAGGAAAGACCCTACCACTTAACGATTGCCTTTTTAACTAAGTCGCGGTTTTGCTCCAAAACATCGTCCCAATTTTCCATGCCTATCAATCTGATCGCCTCGAAGATGACATCGCGGGCCCTTGAGGAGTTGTCCTTGAGTACCTTGATCACTTGGTCCACCGACACAGGGACCTCGTTGTCCTTCCAGCAATCATAGTCTGTCACCATAGCCAAACTCGCGTAAGAGATGGCGGCCTCGCGGGCCAAGCACACCTCCGGCACAGTGGTCATGTTGATGACATGCGCACCCATGGAACGGAACCAGTTGCTTTCAGCCTTGGTCGAAAAGCGAGGCCCTTCGATGGTGATCACCGTGCCAGTTGAATGGTGGCGGTACTGCAGACCCTTCAAGGCGTTGATGTAAACTTGCCGCGTTTTTTCGCAGAACGGCCGAGCCATGGGCACGTGGCAAACTTGATCAAACCCTTGAACGTGTCCACAGTAAAACGAACTCTGTCTCTTACACGTACGATCAATAAACTGATCAAGCACGACCAGGTCCCCTCTTTGGTACTGCTCCTGGAGGGAGCCACAAGCCGTTGTTGCCAAGATATGGGTCACGCCTTGCTCTTTCAGAGCGTGGATATTCGCCCGGTAGTTGATGTCCGAGGGCGCGATACTGTGGCACGATCCGTGTCGTGATAAGAACACACAGTCGACGCCCGCGATTTTCCCGAGAATCAAAGGCGAAGAGGGCGCCCCGAAGGGTGTGGTAACTGCGATCTCGCGTTTTTCAAGCATCGTCGCAGGGGTGACAAAGCTAGTGCCACCGATCACCGCAATTTTGATAGGGATTACATGACGAGATAATCTAAAGCAAAGAAAACTCTACCGATCACGTATATAAGGCATTGTCATTTCCCATTGCCACCAATAATAAACTCGGACTATACCAACTAAACGTAGCTAGAATAAACATCAGCAAAAAACTTAACGAAATCGTCCACGGATTTTATCAGCGACGGAACAAAAATTTACCTTCTAGCACGCACTAACATAAAAACATCAGAAAGTCTAAGGAATCTTAACTCAAAAACGCAGTCTTAATTTAAGGAAATTGAGTGCGGATTTTAAAAAGACTTAACTTCCAGCACACAATAACATAAAAACATCAGAGAGTCTAAGTAATCTAAACACAAACACACACAAAAAAAAACACCCTTCGCCAAAACGAGCCACGAATTATACGCGGCTATACCATAGCAGCAGTGGGGTATTTCTTATATAGCGGTCCGACAGCAGTTTTGTGAAGACAGGTTAAACGCATACTCACGCCATGGCCGCGAACGGGTTCTAAATAGCTGATCTGCCTCAAAGTTTCTAATCAGTCGTCCAAACTAAAAAAGAAACACGCAAATTCCAAAGAAAGGATAGATCCGAAGTTAGCCTAGAGTGCCACTTGCAGTATTTTTAGCATTTAGACAAAATTTTAGGCTGAATGTCAATGAGGATAAGCCTATCAATCAATCAATCAATCAATCAATCAGTCAATCAATCAATCAATCAATCAATCAATCAATCAATCGATCGATCAGTCAATCAATCAATATATATATATATATATATATATATATATATATATATACTACAATTAACTGTTGCCATCCATTCATTCATTAAAATTATTCTTAAATTATTTCCCCGATTGAAGCAGAAGTTTACAACCACATATGTAGACTCAAGATTGCAAGACAGTGTATAAACTCTAATCACAGTTGCACAGTGCCATTTCAAAGAATTTACGAATCTGCTGAAGTTACATACCATTTCTTTTCAAGTAAGTAACATAAGATGGGCCTGAAATAGTTTTACTTAGAGATGTCAAATTTTTATAGACTCCCAGCTAATTCAAGTAAAATATATGACCATGTGCCTGCATGCTGCGAAGCAATCTTGCAGCCTAGATCCTGCAATACCTTTATCACATTTCATAATTATTTAAACTGCAGTGATTTTAAGTGCATATGTCAAATCATCATCTTTATCACAAAGACGAGCATTTTAACTCAAAATTGGGTTCACTGATAAACTTAATATACATATTGTAGCATACCATATGCTACCACATCCACAGCATCCTCATCAGGTTCAAGGTCAACTAGCGAGAATGAAAGGCTAAACACCATATATCTTTCTTGGCCATGCTAGGTATGTCTGTTTTTTTCTTACTGGCATTTCAAAAAACTTGGAATTTTTTTGCTCTTCCAATCATTAGTTGAACTCAATACAAGATGCGTCTAATAACACAAAAACTGAAACTATAAATTTGCTTGATTATCACTGAATGGGCTTGCATTATACATATGAGCCTACAGTTGACATGCGACATGATGTTGTTATGACAATTTAAGTTCCAATCAAACTCAAAAGGTAAAAGCCTGTTATAGAATAACTTTGTTCTGTAGTTTGGTAATTTTGGAACTATTTTCTTGCATGCACATCATCATTATAATAGTTTTCAAACAAATACTAGATTTTTATAATCTTGCCTTCATACAAACTCAAAGCACTTCTTAAACTGGGCTGTAAGTTGAATCATGTTATCAGTGGGATATAAATAAATTATTTAGCTACGAATTAATTTGACTCTGGGATATCCAAGTTAACAATGATTCAGAAGTTTTTCTGTGGAATAAAATATATATAGTATAGAATAACAAATAAAAAAAAGGAAAATAAATTATTTCTATTATTATTCTTTTTGCTCCATGCTGTTTAGCGAAATGTAGGCTAGCCTAAGTAGTCTAAAATACTTCCTTAGCTGCATTTCAATCCTCAGTTTTTAGAAAAGGAAGCCATTTGTTATTACATCGTTCAAGACAGTCAAGAACTGTAAACTAGGGATTTTTTTTTTTTTTTGCGAAAGCTAAAAAAAAAACAGACATAGAATGTTCACCGTAATAACGAGACACTGTATGGCAGGATAAGACTTTAAAAAGCAGCATACCAACGATGGCGAATGCAAGTAATATCCGATTTCGTTTTCGGTATTCTCGATTCAAAGTCGGTAGCGGGAATGACATCACTGCGCAGTATAGCATGTTGTTCCAGTTTATTGCAGATTCAGCATGACGCTAACAACTTGGCAGGTAACTTCTCAGGTTTCTAGTTTTATCGCTCCGAAACTATATAGCTGATTGGCAGCTTGCAGATTTTCAAGTTGCCTGGCAATCGCACAACGGTTACGCGAGATTTCTCGGAATCGGAGACCGTCGAAGTTACCTTTGCGCCACGGCTGCGTTGGGTGGAGGAAATTGATACGCAGCGCTAAATACTTCGATGCCAGACTTGAAACCATTTGTTGCCCTGGGTCAATGAAGTGATCTCCAGTCCTCCAAGACATTGCTTTCTTTCTGACTTTCTTTCTTTCACGAGAATGGCCAACTAAGAAAATACAATTCCAGAATTCAATTGCACAACATACTACAAATCGCTTCTGGTCCAAGTATTGACTTTTAGAACGCGGTTTCTCAGAGAAGGCCGATAGCCTTTTCATGGGACCCATCATGAATACAAAGTAATCAAAACTTACTAAACGTAGACTCTTGCCGAAACTGATCCTTATACTTGAGTTTATTTTGTATTTCTCTATTGCTTAGTTTCATACTGTTAATGCAAAGTTTAGTCTTAATACACATTGTTTTAAGTGAATTGCTTTTGGCAAAATGGCATTCCAAATAAAAAAGTTGTGTTGTCTAAGTTGTCTAGAAATGATCCTGCTAGGCTGCGGAAGCGGATTTCCCATATAAGGACAAAGTAAAGTCAAAGCAAGGCACTTAAACAACATGAGGCAACAATGCAAAATACTTACTATTTTAAAATTCATGTAGGAACCAAGTCTTGTTCGATTAAATTGAAAAGCATGCAGGGTACAACATGTATGTCAATCATTGTAACTTAGTAAGCTCTTCTGATATCGTTTCCACTGAGAATTTGGCATTCTTTGTGGGCTCAAGTTTTTAAAAGTTCCTTGCACATATTGACCTTGTTAGCAAACAATCTTTCGTACTCGTAAGAAATGATCAATGATTTCAAAATTTTCGTTAAGTGGCACTGGCTTATATGGCAAGGCTTTGACCAGGTAGGGATTCTTTATGAACCAGGCTGCTATGCTGCTATTAGCTGTTACTTAAAAGGAACTTAATTTGGAATTCCCTAGTCCTCCCGTTATCAAACAGTCAGCATCCTTTGGATAACGGCTTTTTAGGTCTTTTAATTCAAGCCATGGTGATGGCTTAGTAAGGTGGCTATTTAACACGAAATTACCTAACCTGAAGAGTTTTACAGTTTTAAATTGGCAAACAAAATGGAAAGCAGGCATTAAGAATATTAAAAAAGCAAAATGAAGGTTGTTTCTGAAGCGCTAATTGCGTGCGTCTCCTGTGGCTTCTGGTATCAACTATATAATGCAGTCAGGGCTTAGTGCTGTTTTGATGAAATGAGGTAAAATGAAAAGTTTTATGAAGAAATGTTCGATCTTAAATACTCCAGCAACATCCACGCAAGAAGCCTTATGAATCCAATAAGGATGCGAAACTTAAATGCTAAGTTAATCGGATTCTCATTTTAACTAGGTACATGGAAAAACTAGGTCCTCAGTATTTGTTTTAACACTATCATAATCTATCATCAACAGTTCGACACAATTGATTCCCAAGAATTATCATCTGTTCAGACATGCAGACTTAGCTAGTCCCATAAAGAACCCTATTTAGCAGAATTCGCTCATATGGTGGCTTCAAGAGCAATCCAAATGTCCTGATATTTTTATTTATGCTCTGAGGAGTATGTGAAACGAAGTGCAATTTCTTCAACAGACGGCAACTGCTCACCTCATACACATACTCTTGCCCTTATAGAGAACACTGATGTGCTGTGCAAGTGAAATGCAGTGCCACAGAGTGTTGTGCATTTGCTGCAGCTGCAAGTAACAAAAACGTTTTCCATAATCATGTTCCGCATTACTAATAGATACGTAACTCTATACTTGTGCAAAAAAATCTAATATAAAGATTTGAGTGTCCTGGTTGCATTAAATACTTGCTTTTCTCCTAAGCTGCTTTTCAGAATTTGTTTTTGAAGCTTTCAATTAGTTCTACCTTGTAGCCTTTATTTGTAGTAATTGCATCCAAGGCTAGATCAATTGTTTCTCTAAGAGTGATATTGGTGAAAAGACTTTCAACATCAAAGGAAACCATGAATTTACCCACTATATCAGCGTTACGAACTTCTTCAACAAACGTAAAACTGTCTGTTATGCAATGCCTAGTTGGTACAAGCGGTGTTAATATCTCATTTAAGTACTTGACTAGGTTATAATTATACGTACCTAAAGAGGAGACAATAGGACGTGGGGAGATTTATACTGCCCTACCTGTTTGTGTTATACATTAATGACTTCCACCGATGCATCTCTTCTGTTATAAAGCAACATTTCGCTGATGAAACTGTGATCTTGTAGGAGGGACGATCAATTAAGAAAATGCGACGATCAATATCTCTAGAGATATCCTCGATTTACGTTGGCTTTGTGCAATCAGAGTAAGTCTGAACGAACGCCAAACAGACGTAATTCTTTTTCGGCTCAGAAGAAAGCGCTGCCACACTAGATTAACGTTGCAAGTTGAACGAAAAAATATCTAGGAGTAATCCTTGATTCCAATCTATCGTGGCGAGTTCAGATCACTGAACTTGCAAAAAAAAAATTAACAAGGTCTGATTTCAAAAATTCGCCAGTATGTTGACGCAAGTGCATTAAAAACTATCTGTTTTGGTCTATTTCACTCCCACATGACCTATGCCTGCCTGGTTTTGGGATTAGGTGGAGCACCTGAAAGAAGTGGGATATGCAAACTACAAAAAACAGGCTGTCAGACTGATTACTTTCTCTGATTACAATGCGCCTTGGATTATTTTCACTGCTTCAAATACTAACACTTGAAGATTTAATCAGACTGAATTTGTAACTTCTTATGCACAAATGGCACAATCACAAACTGCCTAAAGTGTTAGTTAAGAACGCGTTCAGAAAAATATTTGCATATCTGTAAAGTTAGGAATTGGTTCTCATGCACGCTACTGATGAGCCCCACATACGGCGAAACGCGTGTGGCGTTGGGAGAATACTGGTGAATTTCTCTTAACTTGGCCGATTTCAAAATATATGTGCTCGTGTGATAAGCGCCTCACTATGCGGAAGTAGGTGCTCTAGGCCACACCAAACTTTGCAGACATTTACTCTAATTTCCGTGTTGTCTGTAAATTGTTTAAGCCTCTTTGTATAAGTATTGCTTTCCCCAAGTATTAAGAGTGTTTCTACTTAACTATGCAATTCTAGTCTTGCATATCTCAGTACTCGAGTAAATTTATTAACAAATTTTGTTTTCGCATCGTAACTAGTCACTTAATTTTGAAATGTCATGTTTTAGTGCAGATAAATTTGAATTCAATAATAAGGTAGGGTGCCATCACCTGGTAACAAAAGATTGCATCTGAGGTTGGGACTTTTTAAAGGGAGGGCGTCGGCCAAAAATGGACCAAACTGGATAAAGGGGAGGATATGGTTAAAATTCGCCGAAGATTTGTGGAGGTCGTCTTCACATATCTAGCATGGTTTAAGCAATTTTATCTTTAAATTTCTTAAGTTTTTTTTTTCATGATATATTCGCCATTGATAGACAGTACAAACACGAATAATGTTGAGCTATTCATACCAAGAAATATATGCATAAATCCCTACTAGTCCAGATGCACTCTCTGAAGTTATAGCACAGCTCTCTCAGAAAGCCTGCCGAAATTAATATAACATGGCTAGATTGGTGCGTTTATGGGTTTTTTACAATGCGCATACGCGTTTTTTTTAAATGAAACATAATATGCTATCCTTTCATTAACATTTCTTGTGAGAGGAAAGACTCTTTCTTGTTGTATGTTGAAGTACCCAATCTATGGCAGACTAGAGTTACGCAAATAAAACTGACCAGCGAGACAATAACTCCCAATTTACTTAAAGTGTCTTTCATTGAAATGTCAGCCAAAACAATGCTGGCAGGATAAGTTATGAACATTATTCTGTAGAGTGAGAAGACAGCCACCATTTTCCGTATCAAATTATGTCATGTAAAGCTGATTTATGATATGTTTACTGATTCACTCGTTAGCTTCTTCTCTTTCGCAGGAACAGATTTTCTCGTGAATTTACGCAGCCGCAGATGGACAATACAGATTGAAAGGCATGCGGTTGAAGTTCTGCTGAGGCTCCAGACTACTCAGTGTAAGCCTTTGGAACAGGATGACTGTGTACCGCTGCCAATCCCGATGACCGCAGCCCCGATACCTACTTCCTCATGGACGAAAGGTACCTGTACTGACATGAACGGCTTGGTACCCACTTCATTGTAGTCTGTTCAACTCTGGTCGCAGCAAGTGTATTATTGCTCTTAACAATCCGCAAGAAATATTCCACTGCTTCGCAGTGGAAAGTGAAGATGTGGTACTCGTGCTGGGTGGTTCGATATATGGTGCATGTACGTCGGTGAAATCCGCTTTTTTCAGGTCTAAATTTGTCGTCATACCACGGCAATCCAAGTGAGATCCAAAATGGTCATGGGGACGAATAAGCACAGACAGATAACGCGGCAATGAATCCATGCGACGTTCTACTGCATTGTAAGCGCTATTGCCAGTAGGACGACATGCAATAAACAAACCATAAAGATTATGTTCCGTGAATAATTTACACACAGCATTCAAAACCTTCAGATAGTCTGGGTTCTCGTCGGGACCACTACCGGCAGTAATGATTATGATGGACTTCATTGACTTAATGCTCCAGTTTACCAGTCCTTATAAATATCCAATTTTTTACGACCATTCTTAACAGCACATCCGGAAAAACTTGACGGCATCAGTTAACGCCTTTCTGCAACTGCCCATTCGTGTCCAAGCAATTGGATGCGGTATTCCAGATGCATTAAAAAGGGAGCTTGCTTTTTTAACAGTTGAAAGACTCAAGGGGTCTCACACCACCGACATCTTGGCTAAGAAAAAATGTGCACTGACTTCAGATACAGGGTCCGCAATCGACTTTAACAAGTCAGATTGATCAGTGTCATTTGCTTAATCGTCCACGTTTTACCGTACTGAACTATTTCAGTCTTTTTGCTGCTGTTGGAAGTTCTGAAACAAAGACTTCCAATGCTTTCTTCATGTCTGATGAATGCTTAGTAGCCCAGCTACCTCATAATTTGTCTAGTAGCATAGCAAGGTCCTTTTCTAATGAATCGTCGTATCTGCAACGCAGCTAAGCAGTATGCAACGCTTGGAATGGTTAAGCTAAATTTTCCTTTTTAATTCATGAGAGTGCATGTCATTGTGGTGAAGCTACATTCTTAGATTGTCGCATCTCCCCACGTTCATTATACTGCATGGCACATAGGAATAAGCATTAAGCTCCTTTTGAAGCACGTCAACTCTAGAAGTTTATTGCTCCAAGTATCTAAGTGTTCCGGCTTTAAGCTTAGATTTTTGTATCCTGCGCTTTGAACTCCCTAGTCTGAAGATGGTCCAAGAAAGGACCGAAACGTTACAAAAATTAATAGCTTTATTCTTTGCCTTGAAGATTACCCATCGAGGGTCCTTATTTCTAGCCAATAATTGACGTTACAAATGCTCACTCACCAACCGATGGAAAATTCCAAAAGGCACGGCACAAAATATTTGCGCCCGCTTGCGTACAGCTGTTGTTCCCTCGTGGGATTTCTATTGTTGATAGTTCATAGCAAATGTTGATTGATAGTTTACTTTGTGTGCCGTCCCTTTTGGAATTTTCCATCGCTTGCTGAGTGAGCATTTGTAACGTCACTTATTGACTGATGTCCATGCCACTCAAGGACGCGCAGCAAATGCAGCCTTTTCCATGCTTTAGATTGCACGAAGTTGATGTGTCACATTTTTGTGGTTGAAGACAGACCAAGGCGATCTTTTATGTTGTTTTTTTTTTTTGCTTAAACGCAACTATCGGTGAAGTTACAAAAACAACAACAACAAAAACAACAACAACAACAAAAAAAACTCTTTATTTCCTCATGAATGCTCCGTAAAGTAGCAACCTATTCACACTTCGAGCATAAGATTTAAAAACAAACGATAGACTAAATAAAACAACAATGCTGATATTATGAGCTAAAGTGTGGCTACAATAACGAAATTAATTACGCATAAAGTGGGAGAGACATCCTCCTAACCAGGGCTAATAAGACTGAGGATGCCACTCAACCATTTCTTTCTCAGAAATAATATTTGCGTCGTTAAAAAGACTATTGATCTAAAGCCAGCAGTAGAGTAAACGAGTAAAAGATGCGTTGGAGATGTACGGTACATTTGTGAAGGATAGTAAAATGGAATTCATACGTAGTCACGAATTCAGACAAAGTTTAGAAGCGGGGCTGTCAAAGACACGTACAACATCTAACAGGAATTTTGCTAGCATGTACGAATATGACATGGCTATGACAAGCTGTGCACGCAAGCGCGAAATGTAGCATTCGTGATAAGAGTTTCTCGACCTTTAATGAAAGTTTTCATACGCAATAAAAACTACAGTCCGTGAAAGGGAACAAAATAATTTGACAGAAATAAATGCTAATAGTTTCGGAGCTCGTCACAATATTTGACCAAAACCGAAGGAATAACCGAATATATATATATATATATATATATATATATATATATATGTATGTATATATATAAGCGAGAAGAATAACACTCTTTAAAATATTATTTTGCGACATATTTCGACTGATCATCAGTCATCTTCAAGTACACTTCAGATTCAAACCATTTATGAGTCAAGGCCCGAATGCCATAAATTGTGAGCTCTTCTAAGAGCATTTGGAAATTAAGTAATGCGTGATTAGTGGAATGGTTCTTCCGAAATCCGAATAGTAACTTGTAAGTTATCTTAAATCTTTCAAGAAATGTATAGACACGCCTATGAGTGACTTTCTCCAAAATTTTACTAATGTTCGACAATAGACATTGTGGACGACAGTTACTACAGATATCTCTGGTCCAGATTTATAAATTGGAACTACCTTTGCCTCTTTAAGAACATCGGGAAAGACTCCAAGGGCAAAGGACTGGTTGATTATGAACGATATTGGTGCTACCAGTAAGTTAGCTGCAAGCCTTAGTAAGTTAGTCGGGATGAGGTGTGGTCACAAACACTGGAAGGGTTAAGGAGAGTTTGTAAGTTCTGTCACTTCTTTTGTTTCAGTAGGTTGGAGGCATCTATTTTTTGAAATCATGATGTGCGATAGGAACTTATGCTTCAAAGGACCTGCCTTTAATGGAAAAGTATTTTTTGAAAGTGGTGGCGATGTTCATTGGCGTTTTCGAAGTGTTGCCATATTGATCACCCATCACAGATGGAAGGCATTTTTTGGATTTAGCAATTGTTATGATCAATTTTATTCCTTCCCAGGTCTTTCTCCCGTTGTCTTTATACTGCAAGAAGTATCTATTGGAGAACAATATTTTGTAACAGGACAAGAATTAGGGCGCTGTGCTTAAGGAAACAGCGATTCTGGATTGATGTGGCATTCCCCCTTCCAACCCCTCCCCAAAACACGTCGTGTCGCAGACATCCACCTAAGGTGTTCTTGACGTCGCATGCTTTGCACATGACTAAATATTTATCCCCGTGGTATGCACTGGAATGTCTGCGGAGCAGTTTACTCCCACTGGAATGTGCGAGAACGTCCTTTCTCCCATTAGGAATGCCGGTGCATTACGTTGGCAAACGTTTGCGAACGCGTGGGGTGCGAGGACAATAGAAACGCATGACAAACGCTTGAGATGGATTCCGTTTATCCTTTAAGCTAGACGCTGCCTTCCTCCGCCCATCCATTGGGCTCGCCCATCCCCCTCCGACGTGCCCTTCAGGTTAATAGCCACGCGGCAATTAGGCTGTCCTTTAACCCTCCCCGTAAATAGTCGAGCGACTACACGTAATAGTATGAACTGGGCATCATACTTTGGAGACGCTTTAAGCATTACGCACTATTTATCCCACTAGGATGCACTGATATGTGCGCGGAGCAGTTTACGCCCACTGGAATGTCCGCGGACGTCGTAACCCCCATTAGGAATGCCGGCGCATTACGTTGAAAAACGTTGTCAAACGCGTGGGGTGCGACGAACATAGAAACGGATGACAAATGGTTGAGATGGACTTAGTTTATCTTTTACACTAGACGCTGCCTTCCCCCACTCATCCAAGTGGTCTCCCCCCGACGCGCCTTTCGGGTTAATAGCCAAGCGGCAATTAGACATAAACAATCATGCGAACCTTTGGTGATGTTGATTGTATTTTCCTCGATGGTGAGCTCCTTGTGAAGGAGCTCAGGAATAATGTCTGAAG
>QQSS02196645.1:0-12553 GCA_003687565.2 Craspedacusta sowerbii
TGTTTCTACGGGTGCTGAGGGCGGTACGTACCCTCATACCCGAGCAACCATACCGCTTAGTCACGCGTCCGTGACACCCTGCTTCCATGAAGTCCCCCCCCCCCCCCCCCCCATCATCTTGCTTGAATGGTGTTCGTGTTTTACTCGATCTACGAGGAGAATCGAGTATTCTTTAAGGCGCGAGTCACGATTGGGCTTGTCTTGTTTTGTCGTGTTTAAATTTGCGAAGGGGCAAGCTTCGCTGAAACACGCATTTTTAATTATCTTTTTTGCTTCGTTTAGAAAATGTAGGCTCGCTGTAGAGAAGCTCGATCCCTCGTATGTTTTACATATATTATAAATCTAAAAAATAAGTAATGCCATTCATTGCAAGCACTATTTCATCGTAATTTGGGCTCGTCATAATTTCTTATTTGAGAAAAAGAAGAAATTAAAGCTTACCCATACCATTTTGGCTGTGATCTGACAATAGCTTTTGTGTCATTTATTAAAATCTTGTCCTTCTTCGCCTTATGGACAGTTAGTCGTTTATAAAGGTTGGTTTGACGTTTTAAAAGTGTCCTTCAGCTCCTCCTTAAGGTGTGGTTCTTAGCTTCGATGTGGCGTTTTTGTCAGTAGCATCGATCAGACACGATGGTTAAAATAAGCAACTGAGCCAGGGACTGTTCTTTTCGTATCAGCTGCGCCCAATCGAATTGACAGTAAATCGATCAGACCCGTCAGTCTCGGAGACCTATGAACCCTTGTTTACCAAAGGATTAGACGTCACCTCAGGTGTGGTTTATAATGTGTGACTTTGTCTGTCGTTTTCACTGGAGACTGCAACATCCCGACACTCTTGGAGGTCCGACGCACTTTGTCTGGGTCCACTTAGCGGTGAACATACCCCCTAGAAGTGTTGTTCCTGACAGTTGATCGATTGGCACTTACTTAGGAGGTGCTAATGGCAGTTGTGTTGGTCGCAGTTCTTGGTTGGCTGATTCTTAAGTTTGCAGCGCCTGTTTCGAAGTATGGAGTCCTCCACGAAATAATGGATATTCCTGATGCCCGGTAAGCAACGAAGGCATGTGTACTTAGCTTGTGGAAGTTCTGTTATTTCCTGATCACCCGGGGCGTGCCTTGGCGTTAGCTTGCGAAAAGTACCAGTGCATTGCAAAGTAATGTTAGCGTCACCTAGATTAACGAACTTCCATAAATCCATTTTCCTGGTCTACCCTGAGAAATCTGTGTATGGCTTTCCCTACTTTAAGTGGCACATCAAGAACTTCTCACCCAGGCCGAAAATAAACATGAGAAGGACAACTCAAGGGAAACCCGGATCGGGGTTCGCCACTTGGTTTTGGATTCAGAGTGCATGGAGTGAATTTTGAAAGTTGGGTTTTAGCGTGGTTTTGGTGCAAATCTAGCATGGGAACCAGCGGAACTGTGTATTTTGATAAGAAGATGGAGGAGGTTGTGAGCGAATGCCTGGGAGAATTGGGTCTCTGGGTGTTGGTCTAATTATTCTCACTTACCCCATTTCGCTCTTCTAAATAGTCTCGAGTTTTGCTCAGCAATGGAAAGATGCGTGGCCGATTTGACTGCTCCGTCATCTTGCTTAGCAATTTAGCGATTCGCTATACTACAACAACAACAACAAAAATAACAACAACAACAAAAACAACAACAACAACAACAACGTATATTTTCTTCTCAAATGCAAATTACATAAGAAACAACACCACCATGGAAATTCAATATGGAATAAATACGACACTATTTATACTTGGCATGTCTGTCTTGATCACCGCGAGATAATCAAAAGGAGGAGACACGTGAGGGAGGAGGCACGTGAGTCATGGAATAACGAGCTAGCTGTGCATGTTCGTGAAATAATGCTGATGTGATTTTCAAGTTACATTTGCTGAAATCTCGACGACTTCATCACGAAGTTTCGTAAATTATTGGCCTTTCTTATTTATTTAGGACGTATTTATTTAAAACTTATTTAGAAGTCAGTTTCGGCAGTGCGACTTTATTCGGAGATGCGAAATCGGTTATCATAAATAGAGCTGCGCGATTCAAAGAGTTTATTTTTCTAGCGGGGTGACAAAGGATGGAGGGAGTGAGTTAGGTCCTATGGATCGTTCGGTTAAGTATCCGTCCGGTATGAAAGGGTTATAAATTGCCAGAGTTTGTCCAGCCCGTCCTCAATCAATTTTGGTGGGTGCACTTGGTAATTGTTGTTCGACCGATATTTGATATTTGCGACAAGGCTTGTGTCAAAGCCATTTTATTTGTTCCGTAAAACGGCATCTTCGCCACTCGATATTTAAAAAAAGTTATAAAGGAGTCAATCAAATTTACGAAGTGATACACACTCATCAGAAGAACTTATTATTTTAACTAGGTGAAATGCAGAAAAGTCATCCTTGAACTCACAGATGTCATTTCTTGCTTGTATCATCAAGCGTTGTACCTGGTGTGCAATCGCATTATGTGGAATATATATATATATATGCGTTTGACCGGTAAAGTTACGGACGTATTAGCAAAGTTGTTGCGTCAATCCACAAAGGGCGTGGTTGTAAGGGGCAAGTTGAATGCCCCATTGTCAATTGTTGCATCACAGATCTGGGTGGCGTTCTGCTGTCGCGGTTCCTTATTGTCACCAGGTCAAGGTACAAACTCAAACATCAATCACTCTCTTGAATAATGATGCTTGTTCAAAATTAGCTTTTTTAAAGCACGTATGTAGGGCTTCACTAATGATCGAATCCTCCGGACATTTTGATGCGTAATTTGGAACGAAACGCGTTATCTTGTCGATCGCTTGCTTGCGATGTTCAAAGGGGTTCATCGTGGCATGCCATCTATGGAAGCAAGGCTAACTTTTCTCTTTGAATCTTTACCCCAAGCGATGTGTGCATTTATATGGGTTTGTGTATGTGTGTGTGTCTTTTTGCGTTTGCTGGTTCGATGTTGAAAGATGTGACGGTCATAATGGTCTTCTGATTACTGTGAAGCCAGTGTGGTCTAAATCGACGCACAGGTAAGCTCGCATAACATGTACTCATTTAGTTGAACCCCGTAGAGGTGGAGGAACTTTGATGCATTTAGGGCTCGTTGTAAATGATGTCGTAAAGTGCTCACTATTTCTTTCATGTCTTTTTTCTATGAGTAGATGTAGCGCCCGCAGCCACAGCGAAGTTGAGTTCAAGAATAGACCAGTCCCGGCTGTGCCCAATAAATGGCGACACGCCCATTTGGGGGAGCGTATAAACTGGTGAAATTTAAGACGCTCTTTTTTATATAATTCGCTCTTGTTCGTGGTCACTTTTGAGTTTTTTTTTGCGCGTTAAGTAAAGCAACGGAAAGTCTTTTTTTACAACGCGCCTTTGTGGTAGCATTTTTTTTTCGTCCTATAGTCGACATATATGCCGATCAGACAATCAGTTACGAACAGATGTATCCATAACTATGCGAATCTGCTTGTCGACCAGAACCAGCGTGCTTTGACATGAAAGAGTCCAGCGTACGATCAGAACCAAATGGGACTTATTTCACGTCAGTTATCATCACGACGAAGTAGTCCCACGTTTTTTTTTGTGAACACACGTTATGTTCAACGATCATGCATGGCTCTCCGTTGGGCCCTTCTCACATTTGATTCGCTTGTTAGTAGTTTATTTGAATCTGTCTTTTTTAATGATGGCAGCCCATCCAAAAAATGTTGCACTGGCAGAATTTTATTGACTGTTTATTTATCTTCCATATCTTTACTTCCCAATCTTTCCGTGCCGTACCTCTGTCAGTATAATATCTCGACACCAAATATGGGTCTTCGTGGTTTAACGCGCCAACATGGCTACAGCGTGGGTGTCGCAGACTTACTGTTGTAAATCTTCCATAACTTGATCAAGGTCCTCTCTAACTTTGACCAACATCAGACACGCGCCATGGGCTCAATTTTTTTCTATATTGGATTTAGTTTGTTTTTCTTTTTTCGTGTTTGCCGTGTCTTGTTGTTGTTTACGTCCTCTTCTGATGGAGGAGGGAGGGAGTGTCGTTATGTTGTTTTGATTGACGACTTGGATCGATTAGTAATTAAGTCCACCACTAGACTCGACGTGCCTATAAGGTGCCTCTGATATCGGAGTTATTAGATAGATAGTCGGATTCCGAACCGACCAACTTATTACCGTTTGGTCGGAGCCGGGCTTGAAGCCAGCACCTCTAGATTTCGAATCCCGCTACCTTACCCACTCGACCACGACAGCTAGCCTAACAACCGTTCACGCGCACATTTTTTGATTGACCTCAGCTCTTCCATCAGTTTTGCTCTCGCATGATATGCTCAATTATATTGAGTTAGAGAACTCTACTCTACAGCCCTGTAGAGGGCTTAAATCATCTGTCACTCACGCTGGTGCAAGAGCCTTTCTGGCAACGCGGTCTGTAACGCTAATGGTCTTCTCCATCTGCGATCCACTTTTTCACGGATTTCGTGTATCGATTTATTAATTTAACGTTGTCGCGATCCAATTTCTTTGTCGAGAATTTTCAATCTTCAATATTGCATCTGGCATGCCTTTATGCACGATACCATATTTTATTGACATTTATTACCAAATTATGTAGCATATATGTATATATATATATATATATATATATATATATATATATATATATATATATATATATATATGTGTGGTATATATATAGTATATATTATATAGTATAGTATATATAGTATGTAGTATATATTATATAGCATGTATATATATATACCATATTTACTACCATATTATACCATATTGCCATATTTATTACCATATTATATTGCATCTGGCATACCTTTATGCACGCCACCAATTTTTTTTTTACAGTGCATTGCTATCCAAATTGCTCCGGCAGTCGTGGGCAACGATTACATATGCTTGTAGCAGCTAATTTGTCTCCGTCAAGTTTGGTTCGGTTGCATGCTTTGCTCTGGAATGCATCAACGCCGTGATTCCATCTCATGCATAGGCTGGAAGTTCCTATAGAGAGACAGGAAGGTGCTATAGAAAGACAGGAAGATGTCGTAGAGAGACAGGAAGATGCGGGCAAAGCGAATTGCATCTAGAGAATATAATCCAATAAACAGCACCATTGTGCGTTGGAAAATACATTCAGCCTTATTCACGGTTACTGTTGTTATGTTGTTCGAATTAGGTTGCATCCTACACTGTGTCAGTATTTCATTGATTGGCAGTCTTGCTATCATTCTGCTCTATGGAGATACTCGAGACTCGAGTAGATGCTTGAGGTGAGTCATGCCTATTTGAAGGGTAAGTGTTAAGCTGGCGGTGTTTGAAGTGCGCCTGTGTAGTTTGTGATGGTCGTGCGACCACACGTACGACTTCGGTAATCTTGGAGCTTGTATGCTCAGCGCAGATTCTGCAGCGCTACACTGTCGTGCGTCTACTTGTTCTTGCCCATAACTTCGGGACTTGTTGCTACAGAGCTTGTGCAAGCTGCTCCTGACCATGACTTCTAGAATTGCTCTTCATATAAAGCTTTACAAAGCGCTCAAACTTGATGAATCACTACAGGTTGCCTCTGTCAAAGTGAGTTTGTCAGCGATTTGCCTTGATGCTGTGGCTCGCACAGCCACAGGTGTTTTTTTTTTTAATGTGGTTTGCTTTGTGCCACTAAGCCTTGCTAATGATCTTCCCTGAGTTTTGGCTCCGCCTGCATGTTGCTTATATTTTAGGCGACGGTCACGAGATGGATTTTTGTGCAGACAGGCTTTTGTTTCGTAAGAAATCTTCGTGGATACGCAGATAAGTGAGCGACTTGACAAAGGAACGAAGAAAGGCGAGTTCTATGTACCTTCATGAAAAGCTGCTGCTATCAGTGAAGCCAGAGACCGTGATCTTTATTGCTGCCCAGTCGAGATTCTCGTACAGGAATTCATAAATGTAAACGTGAATATGCGTTATTAATAAATGCAAACATTTTCATACAAACTATTGCGTGCATACAGGCATGAAGTGAATTCCCTTACACACGCATTGATCAGTGCATGCATAATACATGAATTAATTCGCACGTAAGTGCGTACATATGCAATGGTTGCAGGCTCAAATCAGTACATACATGTATGAATAAATTCGTGCCTTCATATTTGCTGACATTGACATGTGCTTACATAAAGTCATGAATAAAAAGGCGTTCCGTTACTTGCTTCAGTCAGTAAGTGCTAACGCCATGTTTTTCTGGTCCAGCAGAGTCACCGTTGCTTCTGAAAGACTTTCGCGTTCTTGCGACTTTTGTGCTTCCATGGCATGCATTTGCGGCTGTTTTGGGGTGCTGCAGGTCGGTTTAGGTAAGATTTTATTGCTGGAGCGTGCTCAGCTGGTGTTTGTTCCACTTGAATTCTTGTGCGTGCGCGTGTTCATGTAGGGAGAAACTATGGCAGCACGTGTGACTAAGGCAGGCTGGTCTTAAACTGGCCATGTTGCGCGTTTTGGACGATCCTAGACTGAAGTAGCCTGATTAAGGCGAATGGTTTCATTGACGGACTTGCTAAGAGACGCGCTCAATTTTCTGCATCTCTGTATGTTCTTTTTTTTTTTTTGATATCGTGCTATCTGGCTGGGGTCGTCTACTACTCACAAGGTTAGTTTAATTTCATTTTTTTTCTCCTCATCAATGCACTTCATTTTAAGAAGCTTTACATGATGCCCACGTGCGTTCTTGGAAGTAAAGAAATTCTATCAGGTTATTCTTGGCCGCAAAATGCCGAAGCTCTAGGTGGTAAACACTCCACCTAACTTGCCTAGCCGAAACAGTGAGCCCTTTCAGAAGGCTCTTGTCTCGTGGAGACTTTGCGGGATGACGTTTCTTCCTTTTTTCCTGCATTCTCAGATCTGAGGAAAAGCGCATCATCAGAGAACGCGAGGATTTCTGTATTCGGCCAGCTGCTCCAGAAGAAATCGTGAAAATTTGCTGTTGATGTTTCTGTGTCCCGCTACAACCGTGCTATACAAGGCAAGGTAAGTTAATTAGTTCACCAATCCCTTGCCTCGAAAGAGTATCCATGAATGTCTGCATGCCATCATCACACACGAGCCTCGTTGCACGGGTGCAAGCATGGTATTATATATATATATATATATATATATATATATATATATATATATATATATATATACATATATAATATAAATATTATGATGCGTCTTACAGATATCATTTTGTGACTACCCTATATGATCCCATTCATTTAGAACACGGAGCGCCATCACTCTCAACATCACACCACTCTAACACTATCCATCTAAACCATGACATGGTCTTCTGCTTTGTATATTTCGCATTCACAGCGTACATCTGGGCAATGGGAGCCAAATAATTGTATTGCGTCTTCAGCGATTTAAAGATAACGTGTCAACACAATCTTTGAGCTTCCACGATAGCTGAAAAAAACAACAACAATAAAGCAATGAAAATAAGAGAATATGACTTGTCTGTTTATGGCAGCTAGGAGTTGGAGCGCTTAAGAGCTTTCTTGCGTGTGAAACGTTTGTATGAATTACTAGTAGTAGTAAGTTTAAAGATGGTTTCCAACGCAGCAATTTACAGGGCATTAAGAAGGTGGCCACGAAGGAGTCCAGAGCGTCAAGCGAATTTCGAAACAACAAAAAATGCTATCATTACGGCTGTAAAGATTGGAACTGCAGTCTTGTACGATGAAGTAAAGTCACTGAGACAAGAGAATTCGTCCAATGTTCCCGTGGAAAAGTTCGTTCCAGGAAAGTCCGATAAAACAGGTGATGAGTTTTTGCGAACTTTTCAAGGATCTTCAAGGAGGCAGCTGCCTCTGTGCTAGTAGTTTTGTATCAGACTCACCGGGTTGGGCATCCACATGGCAAACGGAGACCTGTAGTGGGTTTTTCATCCTGGAGACGCAGATCAATTTAAGATCGGTCTGAAAATGCGTGCAACAAACAATCCGGATTTTTAGTCCAAGTTGATCTGACAAAGGAGTACACTTTCTTACCCAGGTAGAAAAGTTACGTCTTTAACTTATTAACAGCTTTCAGAGACTGTCCTTATGTCAACCCGGATCAAACTCGTTCCTGCTGATTTTTAACCCGATTTGCATGCAAGCGCAGTATTTGTGTAACCCTCCACCAGGACAAGAATGCGGTGCCACTCTCACACGCTCGAAGCTCAAAGTGTTGTGCTCTTCATCCATGCTTTCCTTATTCAGCATCCTCAGCGAAATGGAAGTGAAAGCTCTAGGCAATTGTGGGTCCTGCAAGCACTGCATCCCAGATAACCTTAGGATCGTATGCTGTCTAGAATGCAAAAACGATTCCCAAATAAATGCAGTGGCGCGTGCTGCATGCAATATAATTTGAGCTGGACTTCTCGACCTGTTTAACTAAGTCTATAATAATAAATACCATGTTATATATAATGCATAATTTTATATAAAATGTATGTTTTATATAAAATGTATGTTTATTATATATGCTATAATATCTTTAATATTGTATGTATCATATAGGTATATTATATTAAAGGCTAAAATTATTATTAATCAGTATTATTTTTATTATTATTGTTACTATTATTATTATGGCCGCGTGGCCGAGTGGATGGCGCGCTTGCCTTGCGAACAAGACCAAGAGAGGCGCGAGTTCAAACCCCGGTCTGGGGCGAGGTATGCAGAATGTGTCGCAATAATATGAAATTATATGAAGTTTAAAAACAAAAGATAATGACTATAACAAAAATAATATATATAATATAAAATATATTATAACATATTGCCTTAAGAAGAAAAACAACTAGTTTTAATTTCAAGGGCATGTTTCCACAAAACCAGTGCAATTTTCAACTTGACCAAAGAAACTTTCACAAGGATACTTATAACAATAGGCGTGAATACAAAAAACTTTCATAGATAGAACGCTTAAAAACCACCTACACGATAAACGCAAGGCGAGCGGGAGAAATAAATAATTTTACAAGTAACTTATCCTAAGTGATAATCAATCAAATTGTTATGGTACTATGGCAACAAGTAAAGCTAGGGGAAAAGTAAGCAAAGAACAGAATAGACAGGTGGAGAAGAGACATACTAGACAGATAGATAAAGTTAGAGTCAGGTGGTTCACTTGGGTGTTAAGGTTAGGATGTTCCCAGTTGATAAAGAGCGCTTCCTTTAACTTTCCTCTGGAAGTCTGTCGCTGCTTGATCTAAAATGAAAAAGTACTTTTCAGAGCATGCATTCGTGCAATCACTTCCACGCAAAAGCTTCCATACATGCGAGGCTTTGTCCTTGGCTAAATGCTCTTCGATCCGTGTTGAAAAGTGTCTGGAGGTTTCTCCAATATAGCTGGCATTACAGCCGGCACAAGTAAACTTATAGATAACACCAGATATCACCAGGAAGCATATTCCAGATATCATCAGTTGAATATTCAAATATGTTTAGGTTAAAGTCACCCATGAGATATGTAGGCTTATTTTCAAGCTTAGCTCTCTTCAAAACCTTCGAATGTGAACCCTGCCATTTGGATTAGTGCTGCACTTGATGTCATGCCATGTTTCATCCATGCCTCCTGTAAGCAAACGACATTGAACTCCCATTGAAGCTGACATAGCATGGTTCTCAGGTCAGTTATGTTTTTCATTAAGCTTCTTAAGCTTTTAAAATCATTTAGGAGAATTTAAGGCCTGTGGTTTTGTTTAGATTTGCAAGAAAAGTTTGTTGCAGATGACAGATCGTGTACTGGAGTATCTTGAAAATCTGACAGAATTTCGCTAGACAGCATATTTTGATCAGCATCAATATTATCATGACCTATCAAGTCCAATATGTTTAGGTGGTTGTTAATAGGGTTTTTAATAGTGTTCATTTCAGATTAGGTATTGTAAGGATTTATGTAATATATTGTAGCAAACTGGACCTATTGAAAAATTAATCACGTCCTTCATGAGTGATCAATTTGTCCATTTTCAAGATTGCATAGTGTCCCTGTTCTCGAAGCTTCTCCATTGTTGGCAAGAGTTCTTCCTCCTCCTGATTGTTTCTTCACTGAAGTCTTCATTGACATAAACTCCAGTTCCTTTTAGGTTCTTCGACGCATTGATAACTGCTTGTTTGTCCTTCCAGTTCAGAAAGCGGACAGCAATCGTTCGAGGCCGGCCATCCAAAGAGGACCGTTTGTTAACCCGATGGGCTCGCTCAATAACCGTGTTCTCGCCATTTTAGTCGAGCTTCATACTAATTAAGTCCTTGACTTTTTTCTCGGGGTCTTCCCAAGACTCCTCTTCATTTTCACAAATGCCATCGATTCGGACGTTGTTTTTTTCTGTAGCGATTCTCCAGGTCGCATACTTTTTCCTTCTTTGACATGTCATCCATAATCTTCCATTTGAAGCTTGGAGACGGAGGCATCTGTTTCGTGGAACCAGAATGCTGGTGCCAGGCCCTGGATATGTTTCTCCAGCTCTCTTATCTTGTCTTCAAGAAGCTTCAGCTTGCTGGAGCAAATTTCTACAGAAAATTCGTGGAGCGCTTCAGGTCTTTTATTTCTTTCATTAGTCCGTCAATCCGACAATTAAGCGCTCGTGTATTCAATTCAACTACACGAGGAACAGTTGCTTCATGTAGCTCCAGGATTGACACTTTACACATCTATTAATCAAGAATTCAGGAAACTGGTTTCTGATTAGAATATCAGTAAATTTATTAACATTAGTGTGAAACCCGAGCCATGAACTGTTCATTTTGTATTTGCGGTCAATTAGGGTACTGATTAACCAAGCTTATAAGTGAATGTACAATAGATATTAAAATTTAACAAAAAAAAAACGAAAATCTTTTCTTACGAAATATAGATGTAAAGAAGGGGAGCGGTTGACAAAGACATCCAAAAACGGCAGTTTTCCATCCACCTCATTCCACCGTAAATTGAATGTTCGGATGCCTTGCATTGATATACTAAAAAAATGACGTTACTTCACATATGGTTTCAAACAGACAACATATGTCATCAACATATCGACGATAAAATATAGGCATAGTAAAACCACAGTTACTTAATCACACACGCCACTCGCGCTCATCGAAACCCACGAAAGGCTCAGCAAGGACAGGACAAGTTGAGAACCCATGGCAAAAACTATCAATTTGGTTATAAAACGAACCATGAAAATAAATATTAAATAAAATATTAGTGTATGAGCTGAAAACGTGGATGATTGTCATGGATAACATTCACAGCAAGATCAATATTTTGATTTTAAGGAATATTAGTGAACAAGTTACAAACATCAAAGGACACCATTATCTTACCGTCAGTACTTACCTTGTTGATTTCTTTAACAAAAGAAAACGAATCTTTAGTTGCATGTGCGTCAGGAATATGAGGAGAAAGAAGATCAGATAAGAATATAGCTAAGTGATAGTTACAGGTAGAACACGAAGAAATAATGGGACGGAAAGACGGGGTAGAAGTAAATGGTTTGTGCATTTTAGGTAGCCCATATATACGCGCCGGAATAGAACCACGAGGATAAGCACGTTGATAAATTTCATCACTCAAAAAATTGGTATGTTTTAAAGTTATCTGATCTCGTTGTAACGCCGTCTCCCGTTTTCTTGTCATATCCACTGCAAGCTTCTTAAACTTTGTAGAATCACTCAGGATTTCGCTGGCTCTCATGACGTTGTCTTAACGATTCAGAACAACAACACCGTTTCCCTTATCGGGACGAGTAATTACAATATCAGTAAATATATATATAATATATATATTTAATATATAAAGTAAATATATATAAATATATATAATATACAATGTATAATATTTAATGTAAATATATTATATATCTTATAGTATCCTTTATATATTATACATTATATATGTATATCAAAAAAAGTGGCTATGACAATAATTTTTTATATCAATAATAAAAATAACGATAATAATAATAATAGCAATAATAAAAATAATAATAATTGTATTATGATATAAGAACCTTCGGGGCAGTGTCTCTGCAGCATTGTTAAAAAATTATACTAATTTCATCCCAACAGACAACGTAAAAATACTGAATACATCATCGTGTGACGTTGAAAGTCTCGCTGGAGAAAACCGCCGGACAATCTGTTAAAGAAAGTAGTATTCTTCATTTTGGCTTATGTAAACAAGCATTTATTCACTTTCCACTTCTTTTATTGATTTGCTCTCGTTCATCTTCAATAAATTTAATCTCAAGTTTAGGGCAATCTTAAAGATTATTTTAGTTCTTTATTTGCAGAAGAACTCGCAAATGTTTTTGACTGGCTCTGTTTCAACCTCCAATCTTTAAATGCTAAAAAGACCGACCTCGTCCAATTTAAACCACTAAACAACCAAACGGGAAATAGACTTAGTGTAACATTTTAGGAACAAATATGTTTTTATTGAATAAAGATAATTATGTGCGTGTACGTATGTATGTATGTATGTATGTATGTATGTATGTATGTATGTATGTATGTATGTATGTATGTATGTATGTA